>JAKFQP010000335.1:707357-733288 GCA_023375905.1 Nycticorax nycticorax | reverse complement strand
TTCCCTGCTACCCCGAACTGTACTGCAGTCTATCACCCTGTATGATGACCTGTTTTCTATGCACGTATAGCCATACATACAAATTAATGTTTTTATAAGGAAGCAGATGGATTATTGCTCAAATCTGAAGCAGCAAGATAAGTGGCCACTGTTTTTAGGTCTGTATTTTGACCCGTCTGATGTAATTTGTTTTCATGAAATCCTCCTGGCAGACCTTTCACTGCCTTTGAAACATACAAGTCTTCTGCCAAGCCAAGAAGGCAAGATCATATTCCTGAATTCTCAATATAGCAGAAATTTATAAAATAAAATGAACCAACTTGTTATTTTTAAAACATATCTATCTGACCTCTTTGGTCTTCATTAGTATGTGGGCCTGTTCCAACTTGTGAAGAATATTTAGGGTGGTTTTGTTTCTTTTAGATGATCTCAATTAATTCTTTCAGATGAGAGTCATGAAAAAAAAGACTGAATGCACTCTAGCAATGCAGCAAAGAAATAGGATTCCAAATGGCATGACAATATGGTAGCCTAGTGCCAGGCAGAACAGCTGGGAGAGCTACACAGAGTAACAGCTGCTAAGTACATCAGTGGTCAGTGAACATGGTCAGCAGAGAAAAATATGTAGCAAATAAGAAAGAAACATTAAATCACCTGTAAACCTCAGGGAGATTATATTGTTTTATTAGACAGAAATATTTTGCAGAAGAATGTGAGAACGACACTATTAAGACTTTCTTTCTCTGATGCCCTCTGGTGGTGGTGCAAAAGTCTTAGAGATGCTCCATTAAATAGATAAAATTGGGGAGAGGAGGAAAGTTGCATCAGTATCACAGTTCTAACCCAAAATAGGTAGACATAAGGTTCTTTACTATAGGAGACACCTTAAAGCTTTGAGGGAAAGGGGAGCCCCACACAATTCCAACTTGCTCCAAACAAGGTGAACAATATGAAGGAAGTGATATTTAAGAAATTAATTGTGAACTATAGAAAACATACAGAAAGAAAAGGAAGAAAAAGGACCTGAATATTTCCAGAGAAGGGTCAGATTATGTTTAGAGTCAGTTCCTTATCTTTTCCCGACCTATTACTTGTTTACTAAAATGTAGATTCTACAACTTCAACATCTCATAAAAAGATAGTAAACTGGTAGCATAGGTGGTTACAGCTGGGTAAATAAATAAACTTTGCTCAAAGAGTCATGGAAAAGAGATCTTTCCTCATAACACAGTGAAGAAGAGACAAGGGTAGATTTGTAGTTGTCACTACAGGTAACAAAACTGCTTTTGACAAAGGAGTATAGCTATAAAGAGTGAATACTATTGGACATTTGGAAGAAATCATCAACTCTTTCATTGCAGAGATCCTGCGTCACTGCAGACTGACTCAATGGACTGGTTTACCTGAGAAGCAATCCCTCAGTGCTCTCCAGCCCTTCAACTACCACACCATCTGTTTCACAACAAAAGTCCTTACCAGCCCAGCTTCAGACACAGATTTGGCATAGAAATAAAAGAGGTGACAAAGGTAGGTGAATTGGTAGTTCAGATTGGACACTAGGAAAAGGTTCTTCACTGAGAGTGTGGCTGGTCACTGGAACGGGCTCCCCAGGGAAGTGGTCATGGCACCAAGCCTGTCAGAGTTCAAGGAGCATCTAGACATTACTCTGAGTCATATGGTTTAGTTTTAGGTAGTCCTGTGAGAGGCATGGAGTTGGACTCAATGATTCTTATAGTCCTTTCCAACCTGAGTTATTCTATAATTCTAAGATTCTTTGGTTTCCTGAAAGCTGTATACAAAGGTCAATTGCTCAAGCTGGTGCTGTTAGACTGGCAAATTTCAATACTATTGATCACAAAGCACAACTGATCTGGTGGCAGAACCTGCCAATAATTGGTGGAATGGCATTAAATCAGCACTAAATGGCATTAAACATCAAGTAAGATTCAATGCAAGAAAGACGTTAACTGATCTTTTCTAAATTATAGTCTCCTCTCCTTACACAGTAAATCCGATAAAATCCCGTAAGTTTAGCTGTTTCCAGTGGCACTACTAGCAATAGAAGAAGAAGAAGAAGAAGAAGAAGAAGAAGAAGAAGAAGAAGAAGAAGAAGAAGAAGAAAAAGAAGAAGAAGAAGAAGATGATAATAATAATAATAATAATAGGTTTGGGGTAACACTTATTTATACTACTGGACACTGAAAATGAGATGAAGAGGGGAACTATGTCAAAATCAACATTAACTTAAATAGTTGCTATTTCACCAGGAACTGTGGAATCTTGATATGCACCTCAGTTTGCATTTTAAATGCAACGTGCTCATGCTGATCCAAGGAAGAGATGATGAATACAAAATGCCAGTAATGCTAGTGAAAATGTATAATAATTTCATCTCCCAATTTAGTTAAAATTAAACAATCTGTTTACCTGTCTCTTCAAAGAGTGCTTTCTTTAGTAAGATGGCAAGAGGTAATACCAGAGTTATGTTGGTCACATTCCAGTTATGGTCAGTCTTTTATTCATTATAAATCAGCATCTTGAACTGGGAAAACAGAAGATTTTTAAATTTCTGATTAAACCTGTCATTAAGCACATATTACATTACGTACTTAAATTACTGGGGCTGGATGGATGTGTCAACTCTAGTAATTTAAGAACTGTGCTAATCTTGACTACAATTTAGTTTGCCCTCAATTTTAATGATACCTTTCATCTTCACTGAGAAAAGGGGGCTTAATATTAAAAGTCTTTAGCAGTTAGCTGTACTCTCCTCTGTAACTCTGCCTTACTTTTTAATGAAAATAATTACTACTGTTTGAAAGTAGTAATGCTTAAGAAAAAACTTACCTAAGGAGCCTGACAGCAGTTATATGAGTTGCTGTATTCTTAAAGATCTTCAGTCTGATTTAAGTACAATTTTCATTTAAAACTTTAGCAACAGACTTATTATATGAAGTGGAAACTTCTATAAACACCTATCGAATTCTTCTGAAGCTGGTCACAAGTTTTTTGCACTCCATTATTAGGAACAATGAAGAATCTCGTTTACTTTCTGGCCTCTAAAGCTTTCCCCTAGCTGATCTACCACAGCTGAATAAAAAGGGAAAAAAAATTTAAATCTAAAAATCTAATCTAAAAGGAGATCGGCCTGCTTACCCAGCATAATAAAGACTGTTTTAGTGTGCAGTGAAGCTAAGACAGTGTTACAGTGCTAACAGTGGGAACATAATCTCACTGGGGAAGTATATATTAAAATCAAAAAGTATATTAACTAAAATCCCTGAATGTTAACATCCTTCTGCACAAAAGCCTATCTATGCATATTGGAAGAAGGATATTTCAGTTTTTGTATTAGTTTTGGACAAGGAGCTTAAAACTTTAAAAGTATGGTACTAAACACCAAAATAATCCCTTCTGAGAGTTTCTCCAGGACTACAAAGCTACGTAAGTATTTCAAGGTCCTGACAGAAACTACTTTTTTCTGATAGCCTTGGGAGTTGCTGATGAAGAAGCATTAAAACCATACAGTTGTATTTCCTGGAGTGAACTTTAACATTCTTCGACTTTTGGCCCTCTTCTCTATATGAGAAAATTTTTCTAATGTGGATAATTGCACTGATGGCTGGACCGAGAAAATAGGCCAAGAAATAGGCTGTGATTCTGTTAACTGCTGCAGAAGTCAACAAGCCTGACTTTTTATCCATGCCTTACAAATCTTTTGACAAGCTGGCAAACCATTTCCAAAGTATATTAAATGGGATGAACTAATTTCAAAGAAGGAAAAGGAAGGCATGAAATAGTGTCTACAGTAAAAAAGAAAAAAAAAAGGAAAGGGGGGAAATAAAGAAAATTTTTTTCAGACTTGGAGCTTAAGATTCTTGTTAGTTTTTCTAGTGATGTACTCTAGCATTCTTAGCATGCTGCTAACAGGCAAGCAGCAAAACAATTTACTGGTTTACTGCCTTTGATTTTATGCTAGTTGCAGTTGTACCATGTCAAACAAAAATAATTACAAATATGGCAGTATGCAAATCAGACAAAACTACTTCTAAATACCTATTTCACATGCGCATCCTGTTTCAGGCTTCAGAGAGCAAATGGATAAAACACTGGGTTTAACTCTGAGGTCAAGGTTGAAGTCATAACTAAAATATGGATTTGCGTTTTAAAACCGTAAGACATGCTTGGTCACAAATACCATACAATTTTCATAGCTCTGAAGCGGTATGAGTAAGTACACTAATGGAATTACCCCTCACTCTTCTGAAACACAAATTAGGTTTTGATGATATAGTATAGCTAACTACAAAATCTTGCTGTAATTGAGATAGCAGAGATCATATAGCATGCACATCTGTATGCACAGCTCAAAGGATGAATGACTCGGATAATGATTAATGCAGAAGTGTAGAGAAGGCTAGTACACTTGAAGCCTCTGAAAATTTTTATGAGCACAATTCACTGCACATCATCAGCATACCAAAATTACAAAGCCCAATTTTCTTTTTAGGTTTGATTTGAACTGGGGAATAAAACCCCACAAACAATTTTCCATTAAAAACAGAGACATGTGAATGTTTGAGAATTATGGAACTGTTCATTTAAAGTTGTTCAAGGTCATGAGTTTTGCAAACAATAATTTGAGAGCATGGTTTAAAGTGAGGTGCTTTCAAAAAAAAAAAAAAAGCCTATACTTATAATGAATATTATTTATTGTCAGTAATTCAGTGAGGTTTTGACAGCACCCAGTCTTGCACAAAACAAATTAAAGGGAACTTTTAATGTAACTAGTGGAGCAGGCATTACTTGAGACTGCTCAACTCTTCAGTCATTAAATACTGTTTTCAGGTGTATAAAACCTTGACCACCTACTGAGGCTGGAATTTGATATGCAAAATTTAATCCTCAGATATTCGTTATTTTTGGGAGATATTTCAGGTGATTTTCAAGAATCAGGATAACAATGTTCAAAGGTCAAAGGTGAATACATTAGATAACATCATCACCATATCTATCAATTATCTTCAATTTATTCTTTTTTCTGTTATATTTCTTTTTACTTTCATATTTAGAGAGAGATATTGCTGAAATAGTATCACTACAACAGATACAATAAACTCTATATAAACTTCTCTTTATGGCCCTTTCTTTCACTTTCTTGCTCTGCTTTATTATTTTTTAAATTATCACCTAAGGAAGCTCTTCAAACTTTTACAGTTTTAGTAAATGAATAATGATACACAAGTTTGTATGGTCTCTGTTATATTAGAAAAATAGTTCAACCTTTCTTAAGAGTCTGAAATTAATATCCTTGAGGACTCTGAGGAAATGTTTTGTTCACTGAACACAGGAGGCTTAGTGCAGTCTCTTGTGAGAATCAACTGTATGAAGGCATTTTGCTGTGTGAATAGTACCAGCATTCACTGGTGATATTCGTTTGTTTAACACCTACAATCAATCACATTTACCAAAGAATTATATTTTTCATTATGTATTCTTTAACTTCATATTGCCACCTTGTATTTGCTTGCCTCAGCCTTTTATGCTTTTCAGGCATATTCCACTTTATTTGCTGACTTGTTGTCCCTGTTGTTACCTCATCCTTTCACCTTTTATTCCAGACAGGTAGTTATCAAACTGACCCTTTACCATAAGGAAATGCCAGAGGCTTCCCTCATGTCGAATGGAGCCAGTTTTAGCTGGCTCCAAGATGGACTTGTTGCTGGCCAAAGCTGAGACACTCAGTGATGTTGGTAGTACCTTTGTGACAACATGCTTAAGAATGAGTAAAAACTGCTGTGCAAGAGCAACTAGGAGAAAGGAGTGAGAATGAGAGAAAACAGCCCAGGTCTGTGAAGCAGGAGGGGGAAGAGGTGCTCCAGGCACTGGGGCAGAGATTCCCCTGCAGACCCTGGTGAAGATCAGGATGAGGCAGGCTGTCCCCTTGCAGGAGGAGGACCCTCCACCCATGGAGGACCACAGTAGAGCAGATATCTACTCTGCAGCCTGTGGAGGACCCCACGCCAGAACAGGTGGATGCACCCTGAAAGAAGCTGCAACCCCATGGAGAGCCTGTACTGGAGCAGACTCCTGGCAGGACCTGTGGCCCTGGGGGGGGACCCAGGCTGCAGCAATCCATTCCTGAAGGGCTGCTTCCTGTGGAAAGTACCCACAGAAGAGTAGTTCTTGAAGAACTGCAGGCTGTGGGAAGGACCCACATTGGAGAAGTTCATGTATTGTGTG
Organism: Nycticorax nycticorax; assembly: GCA_023375905.1. NCBI lineage: Eukaryota > Metazoa > Chordata > Aves > Pelecaniformes > Ardeidae > Nycticorax > Nycticorax nycticorax. The sequence goes on along the minus strand of JAKFQP010000335.1, from coordinate 727,045 downwards.
GGAGGGACCGCATGCTGGAGCAGAGGAAGAATGTGAGGAGGAAGGAGTGGCAGAGACAGCATGTGATAAACTGACCACAACCCCAGTTCCTCTTACCTTGCACCACTCAGGGGAGGGAGGTAGACAAGTCAGGAGGGGAGTTGAGCCTGGAAAGAAGTGAGGGGTGGGGGGAAGGTGTTTCTTAGATTTGTTGTTATATCTCATTATCCTACTCTGATTTTATTGGCACTAAATTAAATTAATTTCCCCAAGTCAAGTCTGTTTTGCCCATGATGATAACTGTTGAGTGATCTCTCCCTGTCCTTATCTTGACCTATGAGCCTTTTGTTGTATTTTCTCCTCCTGTCTTGTTGAGAAGGGGGAGTCATAGAGTGTCTTGGTGAGTACCTGGCAGCCAGCCAAGGTGAACCCATCACAGTTGTATTTGAAAACTGCTGCCAACTATAATGTTGTGCCAGATTTCTGCACCTAAAGGTACACCGAATTATTATGACAACATGAACATCCTTAACATGTCTGTTAAGTGATGCACATGGAAAAACTGAGTTATGTCATACATAAGATACCATACACGTAATCTAAAAACGCAGTAAAGGGATGCTTATAACAGATTTAACCAATAAGTAAACTTCACCATTGCACTGCAAACTCAGGACACATTCACAATTCATACGGAAGAGAAAATAAAACCCATCCGTTCACAGACTCTGTCCCAGATGAGCTAAAATGAGGCTCCTTTAGGTCATTGCACTCAACATTAGGATTAGATTTTCATTCTTGGAAGTATGTTGTTATCATATATATTTAAAAAAAAAAAAACAAAACCCTAAAACTCTGAATTTTAATCCAGGTACCCAAAATATAAGGGAAGTCTAAAAGAGGAGGGCAGGGAAAGTCTCGCTGCACATTAGTTAACTCAGCTCTGATTACAACCAAACTGTTAGCAGTTCTGTTATTGTCAACTGATATTTCAGTAGCTGAGAGAATCACCTATGATGGAGTTGCCCATATTCCTTAAGTATTCAATATTGGCTGTCAAAGGGCAAAAGGTGAACTATTGCTCTGAACTCATATAAAAATACCTGCATCTTTAACTATCAACTCTATTTAGTATATGAAATTTTTGTAATATTTGAGGTCTTACTTCACTACAAGAGCTGATGTTTCAATGGTTTAGTAATCTGGAAGGCATTTATCTCTTCAATCCTCCAAAGATTAATTTCATACAGGCAACATACATTCAGGGACTTAATATTAGTGCTGTTGATTGACCATAGCTTTAGAAGTACCTTTGTAATTCTGACATCCCTGGATGACATGTGTCCTCTGGATCTGAGAAAAGCTTTTAATTGTGTAGAATGAGGCTACTCTCTTTCAAACCTCTGGGGATTAGTTTCATAATAGATTTTCTCCCATAGCACTGCTCATTATCTGTAGTCAAAGCCAATGGTTTGATTATCCCCTTCCTTTCAATTAGGCCTCTGCACCCATGGGACCTGGGCAAGTTGCTGTATTGATATAAGTTAGCTTTCGAGCTAGTTTTGCAGGGTATCACACGGATGGGTTGATCAGTAGAGCTTCAGTCTTAGCCAGCTGCAGATCCACTCAGTCACTGGGAAGGATCAAAGATAACCACAAAATAATCCCATAGTTAAGACCTAAAAACGCAGGGTGAGGTTTGAAGCCTGATTCTGTGTCAAAGAATCATAGCTAGTTTGTATTGATCTAAGAGCCTAATGGAAGTACTGTAGAACAATGGGAAAACATTGTGATGAGATTATTCTGTGACTCCAGATATGAAAGCTATATTGAAATATCAAGATCCCCAAAAAAATTTCAGCACAAAATCTCCTTTCCTATTCCACTTTCTATAAAAATGTGTGCAGTTTTTCATTCTAACATCGTGTTTATGAGCTTTTATAAATAAAGGTGAAAACAGACATCTTTAAGTCTTGCACTTACATGCAGCCTAACTTCTAAATTATTGCTTATCATCACTGTAACAGTAAACTTTGAAATATTTCACAGTGCCATCAAGGCGTTTGAAAACACTGTATCACATGATCCTAAAGTTTATACAGACAGTAGCCTAGCAAATGAGTGAACTAATTATTAAGTTAATCTAAGAATTGGTCAAAACAAAACAAAACAATTATTACTTTAAGCCCATGACTTAATGCAAGATTTATTGCATATAATAGGTACAAAATCAGTGTCATTTTTAATCTAACTGTTATCAGAATTCTGGTGAAAGTTTGGAGTGAATGAAACTGTTTAAATATCTTCTGTTAAAGAGTGAATTTGGGTTGAAAATTTTGAAAGAAAAAAGAAATCTTGTAAATTGTTAATACTGTGTCTGAAAAAAATGCATCGTCTGAAAATATACAGCCCACATTATGCATGGCAGTAAGTGTGAAGAGAGGGTGGAAATGCAGAGGAAATAGAAATTTGCAGGTGGAGGAGTGGGAAATATTGCTTCTTGATAGAAGAATACAAAGATTTTGCAAGCCTATGTCAGAGGAAGGAAAGACCCACTAGGGGAATGGGTTTAAGAAATTACTTTGGGTAAGGTGGCAGCTTTGCTGGTGGCAGATATCTCACAACTCTTTTCATGGAGGATGAAAGCCTGGAAAATGTTGTCATACTAAATGTACGTTCTCCACAGGGGGATGGGTGGTGAGGATAGATGAGGTGAGAAAGAGCTGGTGCAGGGATCTTTCTGGATCTCAGTAAGGAAGACCCAACAACAAACAGTTTAATAATATAACTGCTTTAATAAGACAGAATTAGAAGAGGAATATAAATAGTGAGTAACATCTTACACCCCTTCAGATGCTGGGCACCCCATATTCGTGCAGCATCAGGTGGAGCCCTGATGGATTTTCCATGGCATGCTATGCAGAGAAGATCCTGTCTGTAAGGAGAAACCCTCCCTTTCAGTCATTTGAGGTCATGTATAATTTCCTTACAAGAAAACAACTTCGTTCCTAAAAAGATGTTCTCATAAGAACTCCCTACCTCACTGTTAGACAAGGGCAAGGCCATGCAAGAGGTGTAATCGCGGTGATGAACAGGAGCTGCCTGCAGGCTCCTCTGGCACCACACACAGGCTGAGTCTGTCCAACAGCGAAGAGATGTATGTGGCACGGCACGGCATGGCACGGCACGGCACAGCATGGCATGGCACAGCATGGCACAGCACAGCACGGCATGGCACAGCATAGCCTGAGGGCCATGCTGTCCATGTGGTGCATGCCCAGGTTAGCTGTGCTGTGGGTCACTGGCTCCTGAATGTGCAACAGGCTCCCAGTCAAGATCAGTGCAGTGTACTGAGCTCCTCTGCCTGCTTTCAATACATATGGTGCCATGATATGGGACTGAAGGTTTCTTCAGCCTTTATAAGCCTTTCTCTCTCCTCCCACTCTGTGAACAGTGACCTCAGAAACATCCCTCTGCTTTTGGATGTCTCTGACTTTACCCCCTTCTCCCTGGCTCTATGCCAGGTCATGCAGAAGATCTGACCTTGAATGAGGACCAAAATCCTCTCCTTACTCTCCATGTATGTCAAGGTCTGGATAACAGATGGTAGAAATAAGGAAGAACAAGCTGATAAAAATGATAACTAAGGAACATATCTAAGGTATTCACCCCATCCTGTTATGGAAGGGAAACTGTTTGAAGGTAAAAGGTTCAGTTAGACAGGGGTAAGACCCTAATGATGAAATTATTTAATTTTAAAAAGGTGATTTTTTTCATGTGAACACCAACCTACACAGTTAGAAACAGACGTCAACAGACCACATGTAAACTTTGCCACATCCACATTCCCCTTGAAAGGAACTGTGTCTTCAATAACTTTAATAGACTAATCTTCGAATCTGCATGGAAACATGCTAGTGCCAGTTTGACAAAGTATGTTTCAATTTGACATCATTCAATCTTTCTTCTTCCAAGGATGGATGAGGAAAACACAGGAAATTGTTTGAAAACACAGATGAAATATATATTTATACTTACTAGCACTTGTGAACAGTTGATTTACTGCTAAGGAAAAAAATATATTAACAGATACAGTTCGCTTCATTATGTGTGTAATAAAGTGGCTAATGTTCTTTTCCTCCCTTTTGTAGCAATAGTAAATGAAGATTTGCATTCTGGGTAAAGCTTTCTCCTGGGGAAGCAGCAGAAGCCTAGACTGACAATCCCTAAGCCCCAAACCTTGTTAAATGCAGTTTCAGTCCTGGGGACCTAATGCACTGATTGCTTCCCGAGAAGGAGTCTCATTGCTTGCTCCATTCAGTCCTATTACTGAAGGTCTAATTACACCTATTATGCTGTTCAGTTTCACAGACGGTTATTGAGGGGAGGAGGACGTGAAAGGAGGAAGGGGGATGGGGTGGGGGAGAGGGGGAGGAGAAGAAGAAACTAAAGTTTATGGCAGGAAAAAAGCCCACAGGCTGCAACTATTGAGAAATGAACTGATGACTGAACTGACTACTATGTGAGATTATGTCTAAACCACCAAGTGTGTTACTGTAACAAGACAAAATTGAGATGGCTTCAATTTTGTATTATTGCCCAGGCAAGAAAGAACCAATTACTCTGTCAAAATCTTAGGTACTGGATTTTAAAAGCTTCACAAGGCCTCAGCTCAACCAAACAAATCTTGGTATGAAAAAGAAAAAAGGGGTGGAGTGGAGGAAGTGAAGCATTTTTTAACAATGTTGTAAAGTTTCATTTACATTCCAGGCTGCCAAAAGCTGTTCCCAGACCTCTTTTTCTCAATATAATGCAAACATCACATGCCATATTATGCTTTTGTGTAGCCTAGATTAAGACTGTTATCATGGCCTAATAGAGCTCAAAATGAGAGGAGGGGAGGGAGGGGGAAAGAGACTCATTATTTTTAGATGGCTTCACTTTTCCCATAGGGTTCCCATAGATCCTACTTAGCAGCAACTCATTCCAGCACTGATTAAGTGGGAAATACACAGTATCTCAAAAGGTCAAACCTATAATCAGCTGCCCTAAGGGGTTGACATGGAAAACTTCTTAATCCAAGTTCAGTTTATTGCAATCTTATAACAAGGTGCAGCCAGAGATTCACATTGAGGGAAAGAGGGGGCACTCCTAACAGAGCTTCTTAGGATGCTTCAGCATTACAGTATTGACTTACCTGGGGTTTTGGTCAGGATTCACATTATTTTCTCTGTTTAATTTGTGCATGTTGATCATGTTGATTTGCTTTCCTGATGCTGAGGGGGGTGCATTTATAAGCTAAACGTGCATGAGACATACACAGTGCTTACTCATGAGAAAATAATTCCCAAGCTGACCTACAGAGCAAGCAGGGAAATAACGTTCTCTCAGAGACAGGAAGGAAGAAAAGAGAAGGGAAAATAGAAACAAATTATGTAATATAAGCCTTATAATTATTTGGGTAAAACTATGTTTTTGAATAAGCATTATTTCTGTGCATGTGCATTTTGGTAACAGTGAAGTGTAGTTAAACGCATCTCTGGTTATTTCCAAATTACCTCTGTTTGGTTACTACTTCACATCTTGTGAATTGTTTATATAGCCCTGCAAAGCAGAGCCTGATCTATCTACTCTGGAAGCAAGGAAGACACTCATTCATTTGAACAGGATTTGAAGACCTCAAATGAACACACATCTTGAACCATAGCAAATCTGGCAGTAGAAGTTTTGCTTTGTTTACAGTATATGGACTACCTTCCAGGACTGGCTCTAGGTACAAGCCAAGTGGGCAGTTGCTTATGTATGCAAAATCCAGGGGCCAGAAAATAGCCATGACCCCACTATTTACATTTCCTATACCAAGGCTGTGGAAAACTGGACTGACTGTTCTCATGGCTTTCAGAGGGTCTAGGGTGTTAGAGTGGTGCATCCTAGCCAAAGATGCCATCAGACTTCCATATTTCTGTTCCTCCCCAGGCAAAGGCAGAAGCTGCTTGCTCTGCTCTCCAAAGCTCTTTCCCGCACTTCACCTCAGCTCTTCTCTTTTCTCACATTATTATTATTTCTGTGCCAGAAGCATCCAAGTCTCTGCTCCCTCTCATTGGAATAAGAAAGGCAGTTTCCCTTTTGCAGCAAAGCTTCCTTGAACTAGACATGCTTCACTTGTTTTAACTAAGTGCAAAGCTGTGCTGAATTGTACAGTTTCAATCACTTTCCAGCACAAGTTTCAAAACTGTGGCACAGATGTGTTTTTATCATTATGGGAATGTTCTGAGTGCTCCCAATATGTCTCCACAAAGCCCTCTGGATGTCAAGAACCATTCCAAACCAAGCCTTTACCAAGCACTAATTGAACCTGGGTTACTTTTGTCAGATGAACTTGTATGGGAATAGATCCTTGCCAGGTAGCAACTCTAAAGTGTTGTCATATTCGCTGTTGTATTGGGTTTGCATGGCAAGGTTTTAGTAGCAGGGGAGCTACAGTGGTGGATTTTGTGTGAAGCTGCTAGAAGTTTTCCCTGTGTCCACCACTGGCCAAGGCCAAGCCAATCAGCAATAGTGGTAGCACCTCTGTGATCACATATTTAAGAAGGGAAAAAAAAACCTGCTGAGGAACAGTAGCCAGAGAGAGAGAGGTGAGAGGCTGTGAGAGAAAACAGCCCTGCAGACACTAAGGAAGGAGAGGAGGCGGTGCTCCAGGCACCAGAGCAGAGATTCCCCTGCAGGCCTTCGTGAAGACCATGGTGGGACAGGCTGTCCCCCTGCAGCCCATGGGGATCCATGGTGGAGCAGATCTCCACCTGCAGCCTGGCAAGGACCCCATGCTGGACCAGGTGGATGCACAAAGGAGGCTGTGACCCTATGGGAAGCCCACACTGGAGCAGGTTCTTGGAAAGACCTGAGGACCCGTGTGGACAGGAGCCCACACTGGAGCAGGTTTGCTGGCAGGGCTTGTGACCCCATGAGGGACCCATGCTGGAGCTGTCTGTTCCAAAAGGACGGAACAGTGGAACAGACAGACGGAACTGTGGAAATGATAGACCCATGCTGGAGCAGTTCATGAAGAACTGCAGCCCATGGGAAGGACTCATGTTGCAGAAGTTTGTGGAGGACTGTCTGCCGTGGGAGGGACCACAGGCGGGAGCAGGGGCAGAGTGTGAGGAGCCCTCCCCCTGAGGAGGAAGGAGTGGCAGAGACAGCGTGTGATGAGCTGACCCCAACACCCATTCCCCGTCACCCTGCACTGCTCTGTGTGTGGGGATGGGGGAGGAAGTGGGGAATTTGGGAGTGAAGTTAAGATGAGGAAGAAGGGAGGGGTGGGGGGAAGGTGTTTTAAGATTTAGTTGGGTTTGGTTTTGGTTTTGGTTTTTTATCCTCACCTTCTCTGATTTTCTTGGCAATAAATTAAACTAATTTCACCAAGTTGAGTCTGTTTTGCCCATGACAGTAACTAGCGAATGATCTCTCCTGTCCTTATCCCTCAACCCACAAGCCTTTTGATATATTTTTCTCTCCTCTGTCCAGTTGAGGAGGGGGAGTGGTAGAGCAGCTTTGGTGGGCACCTGGCATCCAGCCAGGGTGAACCCATCACAACTGTATAGGTATGAGGCTATGATTTCATGTAATAAACATGTGATATTATTTTGCTGCAAAATGGAACTGCAAGTGTGATTAATCTGCTACACAATGTGCACTTTAGAAACAGCCATACAGATAAAACCAACAGCAAAACTCCGCAAAGAAGTAATCAAACACGTCAAGGTAGAGGGGACTTTCAGCACAAACACTTCTTGTCTCTCAAAATAAATAACCCACATCGATGTCCAAAAGTAGAAATCAAAAAAGCTAGCATTTGGAAAAGACAATACTACTATTGCTACATAGTCTTGTGCAGAAGGCATCTGGCCAGAGGGATATATCTGACACATTACACTATGTACCTTGGAACAAGATGTAAATTCCAAAGAATTGAAAAAAAAACCCAACCCAACAAACCCCCCCAAAAACAAACCAAAGTTTTTGAATGTCCTCTTGTCCTCTGAAAGAAATCTGTTTGCAAGGCTAGATTTTCAGTAAGTTGTGGCACAGAAATCCATATGAAAATAAATGTACCTACAATCAAGCAATAGGATTTCAAACTTGTAAATATATGCAAATAGATGCATGGAAGAAATTCAGGATGCACTTGCACAGTTTAGAACATTTACATGTGAAAAGAGGTATTTTAGTTAATTAAATTCCAAACAGGGTGAAATTATGATTTTTCTTTTTCTCACTGTAAGTAGCATCCCTAACCCATCTTCTCTGTCAGACAGGAGAAAGACAAATTTGCAAACAGAGTTACCACATTAATGTGTCATAACCTGAAGTTAGCCTTTTAGACAAAGACACGTCATGACAAACTTTGTACTGCAGTAACAACAGAAAAGGTCCACAATTCCATTGTGCCACACACTGTACAAAGGTAGATCAAAACCATTGTCAGGGTTTGGGCATTAACAGTTTTCAAGACACAGTCTCATTTTTAAAGCCCAAGGAAGACTGAGCTGAAGCCATCAAATGTCATAAAAATACAGTAGGTTTTTAGTGGTCATAAAGCACACATAGCCCATTTCACTCACTGTCGGATCAGTGTGATGGACCTTTAGTGCAAATGAGAATCAAACTCTCACAACTGAAGACAGAAGCAGTCCTAAATTCTTCCTTTAATGAAAATCAAGCCACATTCAAACTACTTTCAGAGGTGTTGGAACATTTACCACTTTAGTTTAGCTCATCTCAGTACGATCCTAGCTAGGTTTGGCTATGGTCAGGAAGTATGCTTCACATACCCTGTGGAAACATTGAATGCCCCATCTTGCATGCTTATCTTACATTTTCATCTTACACTGCATGATCATTGTGCATTTATCTCACTTCTCCATTTAAGTGGCTTTCCAGTTCTTCCATTCTGATTAAGCAGCACTTCATACTCACATTATGTCAGCATAAATAGAATAATACCCTCATTATCACTTCAACTAATGTATGACCACCTTACATAGTTCCAGCAAGGTCAAGGAATCTAGGGCTTTAGGGCTGTAAAGTCCTCCTCTGATGCTGCTCAGATGAGCAAAGGCCAGAGATACTTAGAAGGCATGGCCATAGAATTTCTGGTGATTGGGCAATTGAATGTTTTGAGTCCGTTACATTCTCCCTACAACAATGTGCAAACCCAAATGGATATTAAATTTCCATATTATTTCCTGCTTTAAATTCTACTTAAATCACTTCCAATCTTTGGGGTTGCTTTTCTAGTTCAGTCTCAGTCTTTGCACTTTTTTAAGGATTTTGATAAACTTAGAGCATACTTCTTTATTCTCGTTTATATGAATTAAAGTGAACTTTCTTCAATGAGTTCACCCTGATTTATAGCTTTCTTCAAATGTATTTGCAGAGAAAAGGTGCTAGGACTGTATGTTGCTTTGATGGAGTAACCTCATCCTTTTGTAGGTATTAGTTTTTGGTATATGAAATGTCTTGGTCATTTCCAGTTTTTTATGTATTTTTAAAAATGCAGATATTTCAGCAAATCACAAATGACCATCAACCCAGCAGCTGCCAGAGATAGCAGCATCTCAAAAGCAAAAAATTCTAATGGCTTCTGTATTAGTAAAGAGACTGAAAATAAAAGAATGGAGGACCCACAGAAAAGCATCAGACTGTGGGACACCCTGTTCATGCTCATCAATCATCCTGTGACTTGGGACTCTCATCCAGTCTAAAACTAACCCAGCAAAAAAAGGGTCTAGTTTTAATGTGGATCAATACTCTGAAACAGTGTGCTTGAAGACTACAGCAATATTTATACTCACACAGATGAGGGAGGGGCATGACAACAGGAGTAAGCAATATTGACAGGAAGGAGGAAAACCTGTTTCTTAGGCAGCAATATGGGCTTGAAACAGTCGTGAACATACAAGGTAATGGTGTTTAAAAGAAAACAAAATCCCAGTCAAATGCTTCACCAAAATTTTAAATTTAAACTCAGCCTCACTGGTCAGCTTTGGAGTGACTCTGAAATTGAAGGTCTCAGATGACAGGGAATGACTCCCTTTCTCAAATGAATCATTTGTCTATTTACATAAAATGAGCAAAACCCAATCAGTGTGTTAGTGATTGACTTCCAATGCCAGGAATCAACTGTTTGTGTCAGTGTTATGGTCAGCTATCTAGTGCCAAGTATGAATTGCCTGCTTCTTTTGGATCCAGAACAGATCTGAGCCAAGATGAGAAGCTTTTGTTACAAAATTGCTGAGTCACTGAAATGGAAAAAAAAATAGTGTTGACATAGCAGTTTTGACCAGAAGACAAATTTCACAAAACTAGATGAAAGTTCAAGGGAAACCAATACCCTGGAGTAAGAAAAAGCCCAGTAGTTGGAGCACTTGCTTAAATATCAAAGCCTCAGTCGTACTCCTGCTCTGCCTCAGTGATTTAAGCACTTAAATATGAATCGGGCCACTGGGTTCTGCAGATGAAGGCTATTCAGTACTCCAAGTAGGTCCCTTTCTCATAAGACTGTTTTTCTTTTTTTACCAGCTGGGCTTAATCTACAGTTTTAATTTCCTCAGCCTAAACCTCATTGAGAAGTAAACTCAGGCAATAGTTGTTAATTTTCTTAGGCTAATGGAAATATGGCTTAAAACATCTGTTTCCCTCTCTGGCCCAATTACTCACTTCCACCTCATGCTACCCCTTTCATTGTGCCATTATTCTCTAGCCCAGAGAGATTATTTTTTAACTAATTTGGCATTCAGTGTGCACTAATAAGTAGTTGTATTTGAGCAACTGAGGTACCAGACAGTTAAGATGGAATCATAGACTTAATGGTAGTCAAGGAGAAATCAAGGATAAATTCATTTCTGCTTCTCTGCTCCAATTCGTAGCGCATGGTCTCACTTTGCTGGCAGCAATGCTACTGTAGCAAAGGAAAAAGAAAGCTTTGACAAAGACACTGTCCTCTGGCATCTGGTGGAAAGACTTTCTCTCCTTGAATGAATCTGAATCCTGTTGCAAAGTCAGTGTAATGTCTTACACCTTTGTCAACAATGCAACTACTGTAAAAATTGACTAAATAGTTTGTGTTACCAAAATAGAGCCAAACTGCAGTCAAACTTGCTTACTACTCTAGACAGAGATAGAGAAAATAATTTAAAATTGCATAGTTGGAGCTAGTTTCCCCTCTACACTGCTGCAGGAGCACAGAATTCCACCCTTCCATAGCTCTACAGTCTCCAAAATGCTTTTCTCATTGCCCTAACCCCTGAACTGTCCACTGGCTCAGTCATAGAATCATAGAATGTTTTGGGTTGGAAGGGACCCCTAGAGGTCATCTAGTCCAACCACCCTGCAGTAAGCAGGGACACCGCTAACTAGATCAGGTTGCTCAGAGCCCCGTCCAACCTGGCCTTGAATGTTTCCAGGGATGGGGCCTCCACTGCCTCTCTGGGCAACCCGTTCCAGTGTTTCACCACCCTCATTGTAAAGAATTTCTTCCTTATATCCAGTCTAAACCTACCCTGGTTTAGTTTAAAACCATTACCCCTTGTCCTGTCACAGCTGGCCCTACTAAAAAGACCTTCCCCATCTTTCCTATAGACCCCCTTTAAGTACTGAGAGGCCTCAATCAGGTCTCCCCACAGCCTTCTTTTCTCCAGGCTGAACAAGCCCAACTCTCTCAGCCTGTCCTCATAGGAGAGGGGCTCCAGCCCTCGGATCATTTTTGTAGCCCTCCTCTGGACCCGCTGCAACAGTTCCATGTCCTTCTTGTGCTGAGGGCTCCAGAGCTGGACGCAGGACTCTAGGTGGGGTCTCACCAGAGCAGAGTAGAGGGGCAGAATCACCTCCCTTGACCTGCTGACCAGTCGTCCCCTCTCTTTCTCTTCATTCCCCTTCTGTATGTCCTATCATAAACTCTGTACGCCAAAACAAATTTTTGTTAGACTCTCCCAAACTCTATCATAAGGGTAGGTCAGTGCTGGCACCATGTCACCCTGCCCTCTCATCAAGATTTGTCAGTCTTTAGAGTCTTGTTTCCTGTAATTACCATCGTTAACATAACAATGTCCTAACTTTATTGTCATGTATGGTACAGGGTGAACATATGCACCATTTTTTCATACAGTGTTAACCTTACAGTCACAGCAGCAGAGCACCCAGGAAGGCCAGCAAATGTCACTGGGGAGGACAACCACTTGGATGAGCAGCTAACCTGGGCAGAGGGCCATGTTTTCACAGCAAGGGTGCTAGCAATACTTGTGCCAGCTCACTTAAAGCTGACTCAAGAAATCTAAATACTACTCTCACCTTGAAGTAGAAGGTATGATGCAGATACTCCAGAGTAATTAGACACTAAATTCCTGTTGATTTTGATTCCTCCAAAGACACAGATCTGCACTTGTTTGGTGTGTACAGCATCCAGCACCAAAAAGTCCATTATGGCTGGAACATATAACCTCAATGGAGATACCAAATCATAGTAACAATGTGCGTCTTTCTCTTCTCTTACGAGTTATTTATTTCCTTGGAATCTAAGGTAAAGATGAAGATTGAGACTACTGGGGATTTCATTAATATGACAGAATGGATGCACTGCAGTCTCAGTGAGCTTATTTTTGACATGCTGCTAAGAGATGTGAAGGTATGTTTGTCAGGTCACTCTTCTTAATAGAGGAAATGCACACACATTTCCTTTCAAATGTCAAGCATATTGAAGTATAGTATAAGTTGAGAGCTGGATGGAGAAAACTAAACCAGATAAAATACAAGCAATCCTAGCAGATTGGAAAAAGTGACAGGTAGGAAAGATTATACAGGCCCTCTATAATACAAAGATGTGTGCACCCTACTTGTTACTGAGCTCCCAGGTTGTTTTTTTTTTTATGTGGTCCTATCATAATCTGCACATAGTACTTAGATCGGAGCAATGGCTGTTTTCTGACAGTGCCTGCTAACATCATCCATATCTTTCTCATTTCACAACAAGCCACTTACAATGCAGCCCACATGAGGCTATCTTATATCAAATTTAAACTGAAGCTAGTGCAGAATCTACTCATTTGTGAAGTGCTGTTATGTCCCTGACAGGCATTGACCTATGAGTGACATTGATGGATGGTTGAATCTAAATTAAGCCTAAGACCTTTTTTTGACCTGTAATACCTTGTTTTGTTCTATTAGAATATATGCTTCTGGGTGTTTTGGAGCCTAGAAGTTATAGGAAGGAAGGAAGGAAGGAAGGAAGGAAGGAAGGAAGGAAGGAGAGGAAGCTGGGAGGAAGGGAGGGAGGGAGGGAGAGAGAGAGGGAGGGAGGGAGGAAGGGAGAAAGGAAAGAAGGAAGAAAGGAAGATTTAGTGGAAAGTACATCTCCTCCCTTCCCCCCCCCCTCTCCCCCCCCATTTTATTAGGGATAGAAAGTAGTTTAGATAGCCTTTGTGGCCTAATCTGGAAGTCTACATTCAAATTGTTCTGAGGCAGCTTCTACAGTCTCTTCATGGCTACTTTTCAGAGGTAGCCTAAAGGTTACTAAAACTAAAGGTTTCACAGTGGGTTTCTCAAGAAAAGGAGTGTACCCATTTGTAAAATAGCTAGAAAGGAAAGTCAGGCAGAACTTGGCATGAGCTGGGAGCTTTGAGCACAATATTAAATAGTGTCATGGTCACAGGTCCTTATAGAATAATAGAACACAGGCTGCTGCTATTAATCAGCTTTAGATTCATGCTAGTGACCAGATGATCACAGATAATAAAACATTAACATATATGATCTGATAAAAGGCAGTGCCCCAGAGTGTGAAAAGGTAGCCTAGCTCTGGGCTTGATGATGGGAAGAATGGCTTTGCATTCATCTAGGTCCAGCTATGCACCCAGTACAGCTGGGATGTAAAGTGGGCTGAGGAGAAAGATGCTGCTGCTGAGTCTGGAGCTGTCCCATGCTATGGGAGATTTCGGGCTCCCAAGTTAGAGCTGTAGAAATGGAAGGTGTTGAACTGATTTCAGCTGAAGCTTTCTACCCCAGTGTAGCCTGTAACTGTGCAGGTTACAGAGGGAGGTGTAACTCAGTGAGGGGTTATAAGGAAAGGGTTTGGAAAACAATCCAGGAAAGAAAAACAAACAAAGAAAAGCCAGAGAGTTCCCCCAACCTATGTCTGAAACAATTCCTGTAGGCAAAGGCACAGGTGTGTGAGACGACTTTGGAAAAGCAATTGGAAATTTCCTGTGGCCTCAGTATAAATCCCTTTCATTCAGAGGTCAGCATTTAGTGTTTGCAGCTAAGGAGCGTCTTCCACTGGCTACTCAGGGTGCTTCTGTTTCTATGACAGTTTTTATCCTGATGCTGAGAGAGCCCTGTCAGATGAAGTGTAAGCCACATTTACCTGTAAGTGCCCCACACTAGCTTGTGATGCCTAATCTCTTTTATTGATCCTACTAGCTGGTTTCTGGAGCCATTGATTTTCCTTGCTGTCAGTTTGTGGCCTTGACTCTTTAATGTTTATTTAGACTGGTCTCCATAAATTGCTTCTGGTGCTGAGGGCAAGGAAGGCGGCAGGAGGTCAGGGGTGCATGTATACCTGTCCATATATATATATAAATCACAGCTTTTGTTCTTCGCTGTTGTTTGTGAACACTGTTTGCTGGGTGAATAAAAAGGAAGTATTCTACTAAAACATGGAGAAGCTACTACTAATTCCCCTGTGTCTGCAATTTTATTGCAGTCTAGGTTTTCAATTTTCTGTATCTTAATGGTACCTCTTGTTACCTGCTCAAACATGTAATATTTCCTTTTTTTAGAGAGACACGAGGTGGGAGTTGAATTGTTTGTTTGTCAGTACAGGACTGTGCTTTTAAAGCAGGGAGGGGTGAATATATATATTTTTGGTGAGTTTTTTGGGGTGGGGAGAATTTTTACTTCTTGCCTCTTTTTAAATTTCAGCCTTTGTAGAGAACAGTAGGACTCAACGGTGGTGGACTTAATGGCACTTGTACAAACAAGCAAACACCACCTCTCTTGCTGATAGCATCCAAAACTCCATCCATTTAAAGAAGGACCATAGCCTTCACTGGGCAGAAATGGCAGTGCTGTTCCAGCAGTAGGACAAGTCTTCTGCTCTGGTAATGTCACTGGCAAACCCAGCAAAATGGGAAATGGTTAAGAGAAGGGGTCTGTACTCTATGACAGTATTTCAGGAGCACATCCTGAAAATTCAAAGGGAAAAGCCCCACAGTTCACTTAACAGCAAGCTGCTAGAATGCTATAGCCTTAAATCAATGGAAACTGTTTTCCAACAGCTAAGATTCCTTCCTCTGCAGCAGTAAACATCATAGTCTGTACAAGGTGACAAGTGGTTCTCCTGAGGCTAGAAGGACAGTAATCAATAGAGGTGCAGTCTGGGCCACTGTTCTGTCTGTTGATGCAGAAACATTGTGCACAGATATGATGCTGAGAATAAATCAAAAGAAGAAAGAGAAGCTGCTCCAAGATAGGTAAAGAAATACCTTACAGGCAATACATTATTGACTGGAATATCGGATTCAGGTTTTTTTCCATTTGACCTCTGTTGGTTTGTATGGTCATTTGCTATCCTACACTTAAGCAAGTTCAGTTCATTATAAAAGGGAGATGTAGCAACACTGGCAGGATAAATATTTGGCCTAATATTCTCACTTTCATCTGTCCCTCCCTCTTGCAAAGGTCAGTGTAACCTTTTGTTTATTTTGTAAAACCCACTAAATGTATGTTACAAATGACCAGCACCCAGAAGAAAGTCTCAGATACAACTCCATCTTCAGGTCACATTTTCAGTATTTTTGAGGATTAATGGTGAGAATCATTTCTCTGAGAAGTCTTTTTAGTACCTTGAAACTGTCCTCTAACTGAGGCTAATATACCCTTCACCTACATGCAAGACCCCAAAGCATCTAAGGCAGAAAGCTGCACTATTCTTTACATACCTTCATTTATTAAAGCTGGTAGATGATGTTGTGATTCTAGGCAATATGAAGTACTAGACGAAGGGAAGTGTTTTCAGCAGTGTGCCTGTTTGTCTCCTGTACAGAAATGCAGTGCAACTTTAAAATCAGCACCACAGCAAGAAGGCAAAATGCATTAAGATAACAGGGAACACTTGTAAGACTGTCAAGTGGGTCCTCCAAAGGCAGAAATCCGTAAACCCTGGAGTGGACAGGGAAGAATGATAAAGAAAAACATTAATAATTCTTATGAAAGATTTGTAGGTTGGCATATTTACTGTAGTTACATATTATAATGAACGCTACAGCAGAAGGAACATCCTTGCCCCTAATTTAATTGTAACCAATCAACTGTAACCAATTATATCTTTATTTAAAACAATAAGGATGACCAAACTCTCAGTGAATTGACTAGTAATTTCTAATATTCTTCAATATAGTCGATATAAAGAATAACCAGTGTAATTTAATACAGCATAACCACTATGATTCAGAATATGAAATTAATTTGTCAACCATTAAATTAATTGGCAAAATTCTTGCTTGCTTTATTGGACCTTTGCTCATAAAGGACTAGAAGCTGGATCTGGACAAAAAGAAAATTATTCAAATGGTCCAAATGTTCCACAAGAATGAGTACAGTAAAAATAACTGTTTGCATAGCCTATTTAACCTGCAGACTGGAAACAGAACAAGACTACAAGCTTTCTTCTGTAAGTAAGTAGTGCTTAGGTACATTTTCCTTCAGCCCAAGTAAAGCAAGCAAATTCCCCCAATACAGACTTTTCTGTACTGACACAACATATTTTTATACAACTGAGTTTAGCAATGCATAATACCTCATTAACATTTAACAACGTGAAATATGTCTCTGTGAACGTTTTTGGTTTTGTGTTTTTTTAATGTAAAATAGGAAGGAAGGTTGTTAAACTTTATTTTCCTCTGGAAAAGCAAAACAGAAAATGTTTTCTCTTCACATTTTTCCATCTGATGTCAGGAGATTACATTAGAGTTTTCCTTATTTTCACTCATGACTGACATTTAAACACCAGAAATGACAAGTTTTGGAGATGGTAAGGAATAATAATTCATTTATGCCTATAAATATCCAAGATATGTTTAGTTAGGAGGAAACAGATGACCTAACAGGAGGCTAAATCTTGCCAAGTTTGCTTACATTGACCAAACCCTGCCAATTAAATTTCAGCTGGCTGGTTGCTTCTAATCCTCTCTTGCTCAGTCTATTTGAATGATTTTTAGGTTTTTGGGTTGGGTTTTTTTTCATGCCACTTTCATCCATCACTAGCAACACCAAACAAAACAACATTTAGTGTGAAAATGAATCACAGATGAAATGTCAGGGGGCTTACTAGGCTGGGGATGAGGCCAAAAGTACTTAGAAAAATTTGAAACTTTATCACACATCCATAACTCCAAGCTAGCAACCCATAAGGAGCATAATTTAAGGTAGGTGCCAACTCACCGCCCTAGCTGTTAACTAGATTGCTGAATATTAGCCAAACAACCCTTGTTTATTCCCACATTAGGGCATTTGTTTTCTACTCATAATATCGGAGAGGAGGAATGTCAAAGAAGGGGATGATAAAAGGTTGGTGCTGCCATTCCAGTATACGTCTTGCAGGTCGTTAGTACTGTCCTTCCTCTGCAATGTTCAGCAGTTCCTTCCTGAATGTTATTCCTGGTTTCTCATACAGCCAGGAAAAGCTGAACTGTCTTACTCAAACAGGTAAGCAGTTCTACTTTGGCATGTTTTCTGCTTTGTTTGACTCACTTCTGAAGGAAAAATCCTTGTTATTAAGACCAGAACTGCAGCCCAATTCCAGATCCGTATGCATTCAGGGCAGCTCAAGTGAAGAATTCCTGGGTTTTTTTATAGCTGAGGATGGAGGAAGAACAAACAAAGAAACAAAACACATGCAGAAAAAGAAATGTTTGCACATCCAGTTTCTGTAATTACAAGGGAAGTTGATTTGTCACATTCTGTTTGCATCAATGAGCTGACACAGGAAAGATGCATGTGTGGTCTTCTTGGAGGAAGAAATCCACTTTTGCACACAGCTCTGCAAAAGGTGTAAGGTAACATGGTTCCAGACTTATTACTTCTGACAGTTTTGGCATTTTAAATGCATGTAATTAAACGTACAAAGAAGAATTGGATGAGAAAGCCTAGTCCAATAAACAAAGCTCTGATATTTTACAGACTAAAAATGGGACAATTATGGAGGTGAGTACTTGTTAAAAAATAAGCATCTAGCACTATAATCAATTAATCTAAGTAATAACACTAAGCAATAGCAATCACAGTTATTTTTAACTTTGGCAAAGCACAAGGCTCTAGTTTGGTATTGTCACAGTCACACCCCATTTTACTGGGCAAAAGAGAAAGTAATGGAAGGATTAATATTTCCAAAACACCATTCCCTTAAAGAATTAAAAATAAAGTTGGGATGTGAAGAAGATAGTAAACAGGAGGATCAGTTTTCTCAGTTTTGTTAATTGCAGAAAAATGTTATCCTCTTTCTTAAACTTTGAAAAATTAGAATTGGAAAGCATTGAATAGAGAGAAATAATTAAGAATCATTCTGCATGTTTTTGTTTTAATTCCAACAGTGTATAGAATCACAGGAATAATATTTTATTCAAAGACTTTTATGTGAGTTAAAAAAATAAATCTAATGTAGAACATATACATGACAGGATCCCTGCAGACCCTATATAATCTTCACATGAGGCATTAATCTCCTCCACATTGCAATTGCTTCATAAGTGGCCAAGTGTTATGGAGAACAGTATTACCTGGTACTTTGGAAGCGCTGTGTTGAAAAGAGAGAAGGAAGTGTGGCATATGAGGGTAAGCAGACCCTTCATTATTTCCACAGGAATACCAGGGCTGAGGGATGGTTAACCACTAAAATCATCTAATAACTTGATTTTCAGCATTTGTAACAGAGCCTAAAAGAGTCAAGAGAACATTTGAATGTTCTTTCCTTGAGACCAGAATTACTCTTTAGTGCACTGAACTTTACATAAGTGATGCAAAAAAATCGGTTATGAACAGCTTAATTTGCTTGAGGCCTGAGAAGAAGTTCATGACAAAACTAAGACTCAGCTCTGTTGAGGCCTGGCCCTATGTCCTAAACTGTAGATTATCATTCTTTGCAACACTGAAACTGTCAGCTCTTACGTACTCAGACACAAAGAACAAATCATTCCTTAACCTTCTATTCGTTAAACTAAATAGATTGAACTCTTGTCTTGTACCATAAGGAGCATCTTGCAGTTCTAATTATTTGTCTCTGGAATCTCTCCAAATGTTCTGTGTCTTCACTTTCAATGGACACTGTATTTCACTACTGTCATTCCAGTAGTGATTACAAGGGCACATCCAGAATCAGTGTAGGCTCTGTTTTACTTTGTACACCCTGATCTGGACACCTGAGACCCTCATGAGCTACTTACAGCTACATTGTCACACCAAGAATACCCAGCCAGACTCCAAACATTTTAAAATAATTGCAGCTGCCTAGGCTAAAACCTCATATATTTGTAAGCAGCAGTTCAAGGCTGAACTTTCCAGCCTGTATGAATTAGCTCTTACATGTATTCATTCTAATTAAAAAAATAAAAGCAACATCAACAACACAGGGAAAGCAACCAAAGCAATGTTAGGTTTCCAAC
>JAKFQP010000335.1:679857-702357 GCA_023375905.1 Nycticorax nycticorax | reverse complement strand
ATCATAAGATGTGGGGAAGGACTCTTTGTTTCATACTGCCAGAATAGAGAAGTTAAGAGAGAGAGGTGGAGAGGAATATGATAGGCTTGGAGGTAGGATACTGGCTGGGAAGCCACAGGGTTCAAGATTACTTTGCAGGGCACCAAGAACTAATGCAGCTCCTCACAGAGAGTTCCAATTGGTTCACCCTCTTTCTGAATTCTCATAATACTAATTGTCTCAATTTTATCTTCCAGAAAGTCACAGATACCATCAAAACCCCGTTGCAGTCAGGGTATCCCTTCTTTCCAGAAAACCTATTAAAACCTAGCAAAGTTGTTTCAGCATGATCTCACACAGAATCACAGAATGGCAAGGGTTAGAAGGGACCTCAGGAGATCATCTAGTCCAACCCGCCTGCTAAAGCAGGTTCACCTAGAGTAGGTTGCACAGAACATCATCCAGGCAGGCTTTCAATATCTCCAGAGAAGGAGACTCCACAACCCCCCTGGGCAGCCTGTTCCAGTGCTCTGTCACCCTCAAAGTAAAGAAGTTCTTCCTCATATTCAACTGAAACCTCTTATGTTTCAGTTTGTTTCAGATTTATATTTGACAAATCCATGCTGACTGTTACTCGTGAACATGTAATGCAGGGTTATCATAAATAGACTGTTTATTTGGCCATCATTCATAAAGACCAGGGTTATCATTCTCTGGCTCATTTCCCCCCATCACTTTTAAATATGTCTACCTTTTATTTAGTTTTAATGAATTTATCCACCTTCCCTAAGTTCTCAGTGACCATTGCCAATGGCTCTGATGCCTCCTCATTTAGAATCCTACGTACAATGGGATGAATTTAATCAACAGTGACCAAAATAAAAATGGCTGACTAAGACACATGTTACAGGTTGGGAGTAGGTTTGATTGGGGTGTTTGGGATTTTGTGATTTTTTTGGGGGTTGTGTTTTTTATTTTTTTTTTTTTGTAATATTTTTTCTTTCTCCTTAACAATATTACCCTTTATCATTACACAATTTTGTGTATTGACTATACAATGACAACGTGAAAATCATGAGATTAAGGAGAATATGATTCCATTAATTTTCCATTTATTTGTATTCTGAACTCTCAATATAAAGGGTCAAAAGACGATAGAATAAAAAAGAATGGTTTCCTGTTTCTCAAGATGCATTAGAAATTTTTAATAAAATCAAGTCATTTCCAAAGAGAATAAAAGATAAAAAACTCCCCCTTGGTCAACATTTAGTGAGAACATTTTTCTACACACTGTAATTTTAATCCTTCACCATATACCTGGTAATTTTTTTAGTCTTCTCTCCAGAATCATGAGGAATAGAAACTTTAACTCAAAAAGATAAGGATTTTTTTTTCCCTTGCATGTTGCTGCACTCAGGAATAAAAATTTTAAGAACACACCAAAAGTTTCAAGAGGCTTGATAACCTTATGAGATTTTGTAAAAACACAGGTACCCATTTATGATTCTCACTGCTAAACACAAGTCCAGGTTGGAGCTATGCTTTACCAGCAGAGGTCAAATATCCAGCCATCTCATAAAAACAATTGTTATGTATATTTATTATGTACCTTGTCATTACAAACTTGAAAGAATGTGAGATCAGAGCACTACTTCATTTAGGAGAGAAAGCATATGCTTTCCAATTTGAAGATCTTCTAATTGGTATCAAAAGGCAGATTTTTACACACTTGAGCATAAAGTAGAGGCTGGATGTTTTTTAAAACAATGTAGCAAACAACTTGCATTACCACTTCTTTCCTTTTTTCCTGATGTAGCAGCTAGTTACAAGACTCCTCCTAAAAAGTTCAATTCTTGAGAAGAATTTTTCCTTGTATATTTACCTAGAATGCCAATGAAAGTTACAATAACTTCTTGCTAAACATATTTATGTGTATAATGTTACCCAGCCCTTACTATGTCAAACTGAGTGCGCATGTCTGAAATTAATGTTATTCACTTATCTTGGCTTCCCAAGCAGCCAGATAACTAACTATATAAAGGACATAAAAACCAAATGGCAGGAACAAGTTTAATACAAAATGAGGATGCCACATCATTCTTTATGATATCAAGAATCATTTTTAAGTGAAATATTGCTGTTAATAAAATAGTGAATGCTACTAGATTAAAGAGGGTCAGCTCATGATATGCTGGACCACTGTAGCTCCGAACCTTTAAGATTTGTAATTCTGACCAAGAAAAAAAGCAGTATTAGTGAGGATGAGGATTTTTCATGTCTCATTTAGCTTATGAGAAGCATTAAACATACTGGTCCTCCAAGGCTTAAATATAAAATCTTTAACTCTAGATATATAACAAATTAAGAGATAGTATAATTAAACAGTTTGAGGAACCTCACTTACAATTTATTCATTTTGCTGATTTTTGGAAAATCCTGTACTTCCAGACATCTCTGTACTTATAACATCCAACATTTGCTATGTCTTTGTGTCTCAAAAACATTAAGTCCTAGTATTTTTCTATTTGTACAGAGACGTCTGAAGAGATGGTACCAATTTCCTTTAACTTCTGCTTGGGAACTGTGGCATCAAGGAGACTTTTTTTGTCACAAGTAAAATAAAATGATTAACTACTGCATCTTAAGAAATGAGAAAGCCTAAAGACTCAGAAGGAACTCACATAAGAAGACATGAAGAACCAGATACAAGAAGAAGAGTGTCTTTGAATCAGCATTCAAGGACTTGGATGATCAGTAAGAGGGAGGAAGAGAGAGAACTTTACATGATAACAAAAAAAACCCAAAGCTGGGGCGGGGGGTGGGGGGTGGGGAGGAGGGTGGGAGCAGGGCTGATTTAGAAAGGTAGGCAGCCATAATTCCTAAAGAACAGGAAAGTGTTTCAGAGAATGGTGTTTTTCTACTTCATCTGGACCAGGTATGTATCTCTGCTTTTACTATATGTGAACAGGTGACTTGCAAGGCATGGCTTTCAAAATCAGATTGTAGACATGGGTTGGTAAAGGTGTTGCAGAAGACTGTATGCACAGGGAGTTAGATACCCGTACTACTCTTATCATCCCAGAAGATGGTGTGGGTTGGCATAGATGGAGGTAATATTCAAATTTGTGTGACTGCAGGAGGATCAAGAACAAAGTATTCCAAAATGGACATAAAAGTACTAATCTTGCAATGTCCTTTTATGAATTTTCTTTACTCTCTCAGAGCACAGTTGCTGTCAATATTAAGGTTACAAACGTGCTTACATCCTTCCAAAAATGAATTAAAATTTATCTACGTTTATGGAGATATAGTTATATTCACATAAAGTAATTGTGTCACAAGACTTACCTGGCTAGACACAGGAGAGACAACCATCATAGTTCCTTAAGTCTGTTGCTGGAAACAGCAAAAAAAAAAAAATTAAAATCTGTGAATAAATCTCTCTAATCTATCTTAAAAGTAATTATCAGGAGATTATGATTTAGAGTTCTGATTTTTTTCTTACACACCATGCAGCAGCAGTTCATTATTGAAGCTGAGATTGTGCCCTTTCATATTTTATACCTTTTTTGACATGAAAGCACTTTCAATTTTCAAACCCTCATATTGTTTTGGTTTTATTTATTTTTTTAAACTTTTTTTTCTTTTCAGATAGAAACTTTAAACACAATTGTGTCCTGAACCAAAAGGGGAATGGAACCTGAGATCACCTTTTCTTATAAACTAAAATGTAAGGACACTTTAAAAGTATAATGGGAAATTTCTGAATTATTGCTGTAGTTATTTTCTAAGAAAGAATATCTCAAACAATAATTTGCCTTCCATATTGAATGAATGAATTTTTTCCATGACAAGAGCATAACACATATCCTAAGTCTTCATATCTTGTGTCAACTTGATGGGAAAGTGTGTATAGCTCTTCCTTTCAAAATACAGGTACACTAGGTATCTTTTCTTGTACTATTTTCTACAGGAAAAAAAAAAAAAAGAAAAATCTAGGAGCTACTTTAGAGTTTGAGCTATGCTCTCCTTTATTCTTTTTGCTCAGTTTCTTTATGCTTTTAGCAGGGAAAGTGCTCAAAATTGCTTTTGGAAAGATTGTCTCGATTATAGATTGCACTTCTACAGTCATTTTACCGAAGCCTAGGGACTCAGTGCAATTCTTATTAGAGCCAGCTAGAAGATCTCCACTGAGTTCACTAAGCACTGGATGGGGCTTTCTGTTTTCCAGATGAAAGTAAGCATCCTTTGTCCAGATGTGCAACATTTGGCCACAATATGTACTCCCCCAACCATCACTGGATCCTCCAAACCCTTAGTGTTCCCAGAAGTATGCCTTGATGGCCAAATTGTGTAGCTGGTAGCTAATTCACCACTTCAATTAATTGTTTTCCAAATAGAATTAAGAAATTCCTTTTGAAAGAAACATATTTCCCCCTGAAAACAGTCACTTTCCTTTCTACCCTGCTTCCCCCTGCCTCACCTTTCTCAGAGAAGAAAAAATACAGTTTTCCTAGAAATAGTCATTAGAGGGACAACCACTACGAGATGTTTCAACTTATAAAAAATGAAAAGAAAAAGAAAACACTGGAGCAAAAAAACCCAAAATGTTTTCAGAGTTCGTTAAGTACTAACAATTTTTTTCATTCTTCATAGATGGCAGGCCTATTGCTGCAGGAGTTCATTCATTAAAGCTGTTTTACTCCTGTTACTTTTATGCCTCCAGGTCAGAAATGCTGATATCCTGCACTATGCACTGAGAGGTATTCTACGTGAAAGTAACCACCACAGCAAGAGCTTGGTGAACAGAATCAAATTACTCACAAATCTGACTGTTCTCCATGGTTTCTTGAAAAGTAAGATATTGGGCACATTGCTGTATAGTGCCTTTTATTGTTAACTTTTGTATTCTTCATCTCCAGGAAGAAGATAAATATTGCACACCTGCTAGGACGTGGCTGTGACTGCAGAGATCGAAGGTCATCTCCTGTCTTGCAAAGTGAAGATTACAACTGTAGGCTGTAATCAGTGATATGTCATGATGGCTCTAAAGCAACAATCATTTAATTTAAACAAGAGAAACTATGTAGGTGTTTAAAAAAAATCACCTGGCCTTTAAAAAAACAAACTTGAGGGGTTGGGATTTTACATTGTACATCAACCCTTGAAAAGGCATAGACAAAGAAAATGTGATGTTAGTTAGTAGTGCTCCAGCATTCTTTTCTGGAGTCTAATGTTGTCTAATGGTGTATCCCATATTATCCACTGGATTATAATACATACTTAAATTGTAGCTGCAAGGCTAAAGGATTTGATAGTAGTAATACCTCATTATTTTTCCTTTAAATAGCTGTGAGACAAGTTATTTGCTGGAATAACTCCAGTGATCTAGTAGACTTATGCCAGCAAAGGATTTGGCCTTATTAGTCTGTGTTACTCCTGCCATAACTGACAAAACAAAGTAATCTAAGGTTTGATCATATCTGGAAGTAGACACAGGAATTCTGTTGGCTTAAGACTGATAAATGTTCAGAAGACAAAAAATATAGAATGGCATCACAGGTTAAGTATATGAGCTATTTTACCTAATAAAACAAAACCACCCCTCTCCACTACTTTATTACGCCTAGAAACTGGAAGTTTCAATTTCAAATGACATTGCTATTCGGTAGATGAGAACGATAAGGAAAATATACATGCAGTGTGAGGACAATGACTGGACTCTTGGTGGTCCAGTACCTAAACAATGGAAAACAAATGAAAAAATACGGCCTGTTGAACAACTTGATGCATCAGGATAACACAAACAGCAAAAATGTCAATGGAAGCTCCCTGTTGTAAAAAAACCAATAACACCAAACAAAAAAACCCCAAGTTCCATTTAACTAATAATGAAAGATAAGAACTCTTTCAAAACTTCAAGAAATCTGGCCTGATAAAATCCCATGGCCCACAGTTTTATCTTTTAAAGGAAATTCAAGAGGCTGAGAAATGTCATAACACCTTTTCCTTTCTTCCTTACCTTTTCATTCCTGTTTCTTACAGCATAATCTTTCTAAAAGATATCACAACATCTACACTTTCTGGTTTTGGGAGTTTGTTTGTTTGTTTGTTTGTTTTTTTAAATTTTCATTAATAGCTATGTATAGGATTATGATAAAAGTCCCAGTTTTGCTTGGTGCCCTCATCTAGATGTTTTAGAAGGTTAAAACAAAACTGGGATTCATATCTGAAGGTTAACAACTGATGTGCTATCTCAAGAAGGTGAAGGTTTATTTTCCACTTAGAAAATATTCATAGAAAGAATGGAGCCAGAAAACAAAGCAAAGGACTATAGGATTGAGATTCTGAGATTAGGAAGGGAATATAGTCTATAAAAAAATTCAAAATTATGCTAAGCAATTTTTATACTCTTTCCTATGCAAAGAAAGTTAATAGCTGAAATTTAAATACATACACGTTTCTCACAGGGCAGCAAAATAGCTGCTACATCAGAAACATCAGGATGACATCTAGTCTGTCATTTCTTAAACGCTTCTTTTTAAATTCAGTAACAGAAGGGAGATTATAGATACATAAGTTTGAGTTTGGCTACAGCTGTAATTAAATAACCTTAAAGTATAGTTTGAAATAATTAAATTTTTACAAAATGAAATTTAGTCCAGATCCTTTAATAGTTGTGATGAAATTTAAGTGATTTTTTGTGTTAACATCTTTTACACAATCTGCTTTTTTGTGGTATTACTATGTCGTCTCTCTCTACCTGATTCCTTCCAACGGATGTGCTGAAATAGAACATGAAGTACCCTTCTCAAAGAGACTCTGACAAAGCTGAAACCATGAAAAACTTGAAACCCCCTTTTAAAAATACCCTTGCGCTTCTGAGAAACTGACTGTCATTTTGTGCTACTGTTTCTTTTGATTTCTGGAAGGAAAAGGAAGATGACTCAAGCGGTACAGATGGTCCAGTTTTAGTGTGTTTCTGGCTGTCAAAAATTTCTTTGGTCACAGTCTGGGTTTTAAAAATGCTTTGAAATTAGCCTTCATTTTTCTTACAGGGCACGACCTTGGACAAATTTGCCAAACTCTACAGAACCACATTCATATTGATAACTGTTCTAGTAAGCTATTATTGTGTCATTACATAGCATATTAAGAGAAGGTGAAAATGTTTAAAGTCTTTTTTTTTAAAAGAGATTTTTTTTTTTTGTGGGTTTAATAAGCTGAGGAGGCTCACAAAAGTATCAAGCAAATTAGCCAGAACTGCTGGAGTCAAAGGTACCACACGGTATACTATTTTCTTCTTACATATTTTTTGCATATTGTGAATTAGTTTTTTCTATGCTCATAACATATTATCCATTAACAGAAAATTCAGATATCAATATCTCAAATATCACAGTGCAATTGCAGTGTCAGTAGAATGCTTCTTTTCAGTCCAACAAATCCCTTCATAGATAAAATGTAGGATATAAGCACCTATTTTAAGTCACTTTTTAATATCTTACAAGTTTTACTGGTTTTCAGCTTAGACCAGGAAATTTACCTCTCTATCTCTATCTTTAGATTTTCCTTCAAAGGTAAATTCCTGATCAAGTTTCTCAATTACTAAACACTGAATACATTCTGTAAAATGGCAGATTGTTTTCTCTACTATGTAACATGTATAATTCCATCACGTCTCTATCTGTTTCTGATAACTAGAGAACATACTAACATTTAATGTTCATTCCTACATTAATATTTTTTCATTCATTTATTCATTTAGATGCTCAGAAAAACAGTGTATAAAGAGAAGAAGAAAAAAAAAATATCAAAAGAAAATCCAAGGCACTTAATATGTCTTGTTTTAAAACATGATGATAAACATACATCCATCACATTCGCACTAGATATATGTGAATAAGATGGTATTTCTACAGCACTGAAAGGAACCCCAGATCTGCATTCCACCTTTGTCCAGTGGCCAGGAGTTGAAGGCTGCTTTTACACTAAAAGACTAAAAAAGAGAAACTGCAGTCCAAAATCAAGGGTTTGACTTGGTAAAGATCTCCGTGTTACGAAAGCTGAGTCCGTCCTGCAGAAAATAATCAGGGCTGTTCTGAGATAAGTGAGAGAGGTGAGAGGTAAGTAGATCCAAATGTAAAGGAAAAAGGAAAAAAGAATAAAAAAAGTACTCAGAAAGAGAGCTATGCAGGTCTAAAAGAGTTTAAAGCCATGAAAGAACAATTCGGCAGGCCAGTGAAGCTCCTACCTTGGAGTATCTCAGAAAATTCTTCAGTGTTAAGAATGACATAGATTTGTTTGCCATTGTTTTGTATTTCCTGCTGTAATTTTCTTTTAAGTGTGCAACCAAGTTATTAACACTTTCCTGCATTAGAATAAAACTAGCTTTCACTTCATGGGACAATAGCCATGAAGGTGACTTCCAAAATAATAAGACCAAATACTGCATTCACTACTGAGTGAGTTCATACTGAGGAACACTAATAAAAATAGCTCTTAGGATGTCTGCAATCTAATTTGGGGATTTTTAGAAATTGCAGTATGTTTCCCACCAGCCTGCAAGAGTAAATTTGAGTGATAGTAGTGTATGTGCCAGGACAAAGGAAGATCTCACTCTTGGCACCCAGTGCTATACTACCAAAAAACAGGCTGCAGAGTTACAGATCTCAACACAGTCATATTTCTTTAGACCCTTTCCAAAAAGTATTATCCAAAGAGATGGCAGCTTACCATTTGCTGCTCTAGAGACATGTGGCAACTGAAATAAATATGTAGCACACAGTTTTTGTAAACAGGAATTCTGAAACAGTGAGGACTGGATTTTCGTCATTTAAATGCAAGTTGTAAGAATATTGTCCCCAGACAATTTAGCTGCTAAGATGAGGATTATGAGTGGACACTTCAGTTTATCAAAGACCAGACTGATGGTACCATTAGCATTTTTTTCACAGTGCTCTGCTGATTATTGGGAGATTTTACTCCAATTTCAGACATGTTAATCAAGCAAAATGAAGCCAGGCCATGTTTTTTACTTTGGAAAGTACAAAAACTAAGCAAATCTTAGAAAAGCAAACAAAAAATTAATGCACTTCTTTGTCTCACAGGGTCTGTGCTTCCTTCAGTCTTTTATGAGAGCTTTCTGGAGCTCCTTAATCCTTTCTGTTCTTCTTCTTCCCTCCTTCAAGCGCATGACTCCTCAAACACAAAACAGCTTCTCAGACTTGTAGTCTGGTTTTTACATGTTTCCTATCTTCCTCCCTGAGACAGCTGATGGAAGTAATTCCTGATATTTCCCTCCACCTGGAGTATCCCTTCAAATGAAATTATCAAAGTACTCCCTGATTTGGCATTTCACTGTGGCATTATCTGACATCTATTACCTATTTACCTATTTATCTAATTGGTAGACCAGTTTTGCTGGCCTACACTCTATTTTGTCAAGGACAGCTTCCGATAGAAAGAAAGATCATCAAAGAGAAATGAATTATCTAGCAATTTTGGAGTTCACAATTATGAGAATTATGCTCTGAGATACAAGACAAAAATGGATGCAAACCATCCTCTTCAGTAAAGCTAAATTCACAAATTGTTGAACTGAATGTTCATAACCTCCAACTGGAATTACATATTGTGAAGATTGCCTTTATCATGCTGTTTCACAAAGACTTGTTGCCATGACCACTTTAGGATTAATTTTGGAGTGTCAAGAAGTCAGCTCTGAGATTAAAATGTTAATGTCAAATACTCACTTTTCAATGAACTGAAAATTAGGCTCACTCATCTAAAAGGTCATCCAAAATCAAGATGAGCTACCCCAGTACATGAGTGAGCTGACGTCTGGCAGCTTGAACTACCATTTCCTCAAAACTACTACATTCTGCTCAAGTGAGTATTTATTTTGTGCTGTGGATCATGTCATGCTCCTGTTTAGTCTGCATGCACTGCAGGTGTTTGAAAAGAAAGAGGTCCCTTTTACACTGAGGGACTGAGATTTTGGTAAATAAGGCAAGCTATGAACTCCACAAAAAAATGTATCAACCTTTTTTAGAATGGTGATTTAATTTTTAAAATATCATGAGGGCCTTATATTTTCATGGGCAGACATGACAATCCTCTGCCAACAACAAAAGTAGAACATTTTTATTGATGCAAACTTGGCTGCTGCTATGCAATATAATGAAATTAATTATCTGTTAACAGCAGTTTTCCGTAAGAGACTGAAACTGAATCATTCCACTGACTTCTCTGAGAATTACATCGTATTCTTAGGACCCAGTTCCTACTGGAAGAAGTAGATTCTAGTAGGAATTACCACAAGGTAGAACTGTTTACAAGCTGTTTTATCTTCTGAGGCTTATTTTCACTGCAATGTAGACTGAAGAGTTGATGGCAATATTGCTGGTAACTTTCCTCTTAAGATGTCGATGGAAAACAGTTTGCATTGGGACCTTTACTAAGTTTTGGCATGGTTCTCAACTTCAGAGCAAAAGAGGAGGAACAGATACCATATAAAAGCACAACTGTAAAGTACATTTTTCACCAATTTTCATGGCAATCAGTTGTAATTTTAACTGACACATATAAAAAATTTTTATTTGAATTTAGCTAAAGCATCTTAATAAATGAAGGAAAAAAATGCTGGTGTACTACAGATTTGCGTGACAAATCTTTTGCTTATTAAATTCCATATATTGGTCCTTGAAGTTACTAAAAAATCCTTTGTTCGTAAGATCATATAACATCAAACGGCTGCTGTAGTGGAGGAAATATTTCTGTATCCCTTCCCAAAATGTACCAGGATTTTGAACCTTTTTGTAGGATGCAATTCTTTTCTGAATTCACTTTAAAATTCTGATTGACTATGTTTTGAATAGTTAATTTAAAAAAAAAAATGAAGAAAAATGAAAGTTATAGCCTTATAACTTCACTGAAGATTTTTTTCTTCTCTTAAAGTTTTGCCTTCTGACGTACTACTTTACAATCATGTAGCTGAGATTTGGAATGCAATTACCTGTATACACTGATTTATAGTTTTGTTTATTTTCCAATTAACTTGAAACTTTTAATTTTGGGGTTATCTTCCTGATGCCCTTGTTATACAATCTTTAATAATTTAAGTATGTAAGTTACAAGGACAAATAAGCAGAATAACAATTAGAAAACTGCACGTTGCTTATTTTCCTCACAAATTTGTGTAATATGATTGTTTACAAGTATACATGTCCTTTGTTTTAACCTCTAAACTTTTGACTTTATTGTAAGGATTAACTGGGTATATATCTACAGTGCAAGTACTGTACAGTATTTTATTCCTATGTCATGCAGACATACTGTGCCAATCTGAGGCCAAGTGACTGTACCATTTCACATGTGTCAATGATATTTGGAGTTGATACTCTTCTAGTAGATCCACCTCTGTGCATACAGAGAGAAAACCTTAATATACATATTATTGTGATTTTGCCTCCAGTTATGATCACAACTTTGCCTTGTACCCAGAAGTAATTTGTATTTAGTATTATAATAAAGTTTCCCTACAATTCATCCTGTGAAAAAAAATCACAGAGATGCTTACATTATTTCTGGAAAATTCAGTGTGACATACAGTCAAAAACGAATGTTGTATTTTTATTTTTAATCTCCATCAGATTGGACGAACTAGAGAGAACTAAGTTTCTAATGTTAAATGTGCAGTGAAGACTAACTTTAAAAAGAATTTGAAGCGTTCAGTCATTTTGCTGAATTGAAGTTGTTAGTCATTGCTAATAGTCTCCAAAACTTGTGCTGTCACTGCCCCTGTGCTTTTGGACTCATGGACTGAAGCACTTCATACACTAAAGGCCACCTTCAGCCATGTAAGCACAACAAAATGGCCTAAAACCTCTGCAGACTTTCAGTACAGAATTGTTTTGCTGGTACAAAACTGACAGCATAACCTGTAAGTTACCTAATAGGCAGGGACTCAGTTACTGCAATTCGGAGAGCTGGCACTTTTTTTTTTTTTTTCCACAGAGGGTGAAACCAAAACTTGTTAATTTTTTAAGGAAGTTTAGGGGAAATTACAAGCTCATTTCTCCGCAAAATAACCGCTAGCATTTTCCAATAAACTACCACTACCACAGCTGTTTGTAATGTATTTCCAATAACAGTAATGAGGTTTCTGGATAATTTTTACTGTTAGTACCATACAGTACAAATGCAGTCCATGGCTGAACAAAAAGTCCTCCAGAACTTATGGCAAAGCTAGAAAATTGGAGAGATCTGATCCTACTCTTCCCACTCACCAGCCTTATAAAATTGTACTTTCATAGCACTTCATAATTATTACTGATGTTTATTTTCCAGTAACGTATGCGATAAACTCAGGTTTGAGGTAAAGCAAATGCAGATTTACCAGGAAGGAAATTGCTTGGCCATGTGAATAAGTCTGAGAGGCACCCTGTGGATAACATAAATACTATCAGCTTTCTGTCCTTGCTTCTTTCTATGTGCTCTTTGATGATGGTCTATCTAATAAAGATACGCTTCTTCTTAAAAATTTCCTTTATCCCTTCTACAAGGAACTTCACACACCAAGAGCCAGGGAATGCCAAGTTAAGGTACGCAACATTTCTGTAACACTGAAAAAACTGTTGAAAACCTAAGCTCAAAAAAATTTAATGGGAAAAGTTTTTGCAACAAATATTTTGACCAGTTCTTTTAATTAACCTCCTCGTAGGGCATTAAAGCAGAAGCTTTCTGTTTGAAGCATCTTTTTTTTTTTTTTAAATAAGAGAAGGAAAAGCTATCTGTGGGCTTGACTACTTCAACTAAAACCAATGATTGCCGCTATTGGACTTGAATGAAATGGATGTGCCTTTTAACCTGCTCTGATAAAATGTGTCCACAGCCACCAGCACTCAAGCTTGTAGCGCTGTTAGCCATGCACAAACATCCAATATCTGTCTCTTACTCATTGTAAACTATAGCAAGGTTTATTCAAAGAGATATTTATGTATGAATAATATGTAGCTTTCAGCTTAGAAGCACTACAGGTTTAAGTGTTTCCCTTCGATTTGTGAAGTGCATAAGTCACACAAGAAAGCCGCTGGGATGATGCTTTGTCATTGAAAATTTACTGGAGTTCTACTCTTGACCTTAATTTGTGCACAGTAAAAGGGATTTCTAAAATCGTAATTATGTCTTCTTCTAGCTCTATTTGTGCCAGTAAAGATGCTCTACTTCTGGTTCCTCATTACTCTTCTGTAACTGCTAATACAAAATATCATTTGAGTGAGCCCTAATCTGCTTTAGAAGATTGATCAGGGTTAGCTCAAGCCTCCTTCATTGGTGGGTTAAATTATTTAATCTAATATTACCTGATAGGATTCAAAGGAGCTCACATAGCTTTTTCCACTGACAGAAGGCACAGGAATTGAAAGCACAAAGGATGGTGTCATGGTTTAACTCCAGCCAGCAACTTGGCACCGTACAGCCTCCTCTTCTCCAGGCTAAACAACCCCTGTTCCCTCAGCCACTCCTCATCAGACCTGTGCTCCAGACCCCTCACCAGCTTTGTTGCTCTCCTCTGGGCATGTGCATCTTTGTGCACCCCCAACTTCTTGTGTACCCCCAGCTTACTCAGTGGTGGAGTGGGGGTAGAAGCAGAAAAGGCCTTGATTCTGTGTAATCACAGCTCAGCAGTAGCAAAAACATCCCTGTATCATCAATGCTGTTTCTAATAAAAATCCAGAACATAACTCCATACTAGCTACTATGAAGAAAATTAACTCTACCCCAGCCAAAACCAGCACAGATGGTCACAAATAAGAATAATTATTTAAAAGGTGGATATTTGTCTTTGGCTGAAGAAGCCAAATATTTTAGAGAGAAGTCATTGAGTAAACAGGGAGAAGCTCTGACCTGGACTAAGACTGAATCAATCCATTATTTGTCTTTGCCTCCAAAAAAAGCCAAGGCTTCCTTCCTCACACCCCCCCAGACTTTCTGTGCCTATCTATAACACTATCTGTGCCTACAAAGGTATTTCTGATTACAAGCTGTGAATTCCGAAAGAAACTGGAAAATATATAGCTAAAATGACCAGCTATATGTCTAAAAGTAAAAAAGCATAAGGTACAGTGTCAGCCTCACACTGCCAATTTCTACTGTGAAAGTCTGGAAACCTTAAAATCCGGCTCACAAAATGAACACTCATAAAACGCCTCAATAGACCAGGTATTTTTAAAAGGTATTTAAGCACCTAACATCTATTAAGTCTATGCCTAACACACATCTACAGATGTCCCCAAACACTTTTAAAAAACCTCTAATGGGTATACAATTTGTAAACTCGTTTCCATGGTTCCCAGACTCGTGGAGGATGTGCATGTGAGTGTGTGTGCATGAGAGAGAGGAATAAGGAGACACATGCATATTTTTCCAGCATAGCAAAACAAGCATAACAACACATCAAAGTCTTTAACAGCATGCAGGGGAGTATAAATGGGAATAGAATTAGTTTTTCTTTCTTGCAGGATAACCTGATACTGGAAAGTTTAAAGATTATATTACGATTCAAAGTGCAGTTTGAGTTTCTCACCAATGAGACTGTGACATTCTTGTATCCAAATTCTTCTGCAGTTTACTCTGAAATGTTGTTTTACAACCTTATGCCATTTTTTTTCCTTTTAAATAAGCCTATGGGATCTAAATTGGCCTCAAATTAATGTCTCCTTAACCACCAGCTATACTGTCAAGTAGATTGGGTGACACAGCTAATGGTTCTTTAGCAGACAGTTCTTCCATAATCCTACCTACTCTAAGTTTCTTTGTTACATTTTTTCCAAAATCAGACAGACCTTAAAGAAGCAGAATAAAAGACACACGTGCTCACACATACACACATCGCTCGAACTCTGATTTGCCGGAAGAAGTGGATTGGCCCAAGTTCAAGAGCCATTCTTGAAGCAGAACCTCTTTTAATCACATTTCATACAGCTGAAGAGCCAATCCAAGCATGTAAGTGAATGCTACCAGAGGTTTTTAATCCAGATAAAATCCCTTCTGTAAAAGAACTGAAAAACCTGCTGAAATACAGAGGGAAATGTACACCTCTGAAGTACAAGCTACTCTCACCAGAAGGCAGAATTTTTACTTTCATAAAGGCCCACACCCACTACTAAAAATGATCTCATACTTCTGACATTGTCAAAGAGGTTTTGAGATCTAAGAATCAGTGCCATTGCAGAATGAGACCTACAACCACCTGACCTGGTGAAGGATCCCGAACTGCTTCATTCGTGTGTCTGGCGACTGAGACCACTGAAGTGAGAACCAGGAGACAAAACAGTGAGGTTAAGATTTTCCCAGCTACCAGGAACTTACCTTCCAGAGAAATTATTGTTTTACAAATTATGGCTTCTTGCTCCTTGTCTTTTCAATAGCTGGTAGCTAGATATTAAAATACATGGACTTCTAGGTCTCTTGCAGTATACAAATAGAGACAAAAAATTATTTTTTTTACATTACATCACACTTTTTTTTTTTTTAACCCACATATTCCCTACTAAGGAGCATGCATGAATAAGTTGTATATGCATCCATCTATCCAGTAGTGGTCATGGCAAATTAGATCCACAGCTTCCATAAACTGATGCTAGAAGGTATTGACCTGATTTGAAAAGCACAGTGCTGAAAATCCAGTCCTTGCTGAAGAAGATGCTTGTTGTTACTTCCTGAATAAAGGCTTCTGTAGGTAAGGTCTGCAGACCAACCACAAGAAACTTTAAGAGGAAGTGAGAATAGTGTCAAGGACTTGAAAAGTTTTTGAGAAGTACACAGTTTTTGATAGGAATCCATGGTGTGTTCTCAGAAGCCTCTGAACCAGTCTCTCCCTGCACTCTGAAAAAACCCCACATCTTCAAACTAGGATTAGATCTCACACCTTCATAACTTTTCTCCATATGATAGTTCTATCTTCACACATAAACGTCAGCAAGAGTAATCCTTCTGTCCTATGGGCCAACTATATCCCGAGAAAAATGTCCTTGCTACATTCACAAAATTACAACAATAATAACCATGAAGTGATCTTTGAGCTAGATGGAGATTGCATCGACACACATGAAAGATGAGTGATAGCAAGAAAGAGAAAATGGTGATGTTCAGATCATGACTTGCTTGTGTAAATGGAAATATAGAAGAATAGCAACTTAAGATAATTGATATAAATGTGAAGTTTCAGGAACTACAGAGAAGTGGCAGCAAATATACTTACAGACAAATTTGGGAAATGTTGGTAGAAAAAATTAAAGAACAGAGGGCTAGCTCAAGTAGATCAGGTAAAGAAGGTTTTTATGGACAACAGAAAAAAGACTGGGATATTATCATAGGCAGTGTGTTAAAAGATTATGTGAATTAGGAAAGACTGTAGGGTGAGAAGTAAAGAGAAAAATCAAGGAAGAGTTAAATATAAATTACACAGACAGCTAATCTGAAGAAGTCTGGAAGGCAGGGGGGGTGTCCTGAGTCACTCATGACCTGGTAAAATTTTGAGTTACAAAGCAAAGAGGAACTACTCTTTTGCCTGACTTGGTCACTTCCAGAGGCCACAACACAGTTTTCAACTGTCTCTTTAAGCCAGACAAGTGATTATAACTATACAAGTTCTAGTCTCTCACACTTTCTCTGTGTTGCCTCCTTCAAAATGTGTCCATAAGTCTCTCTGTGACATGCTGCAGAGGCCATAGGGCAACAATAAATCAGGAGGCAGGAGTTTAAATTAAATGCAGAAGGTGAAAGGAAGCCAATATAGAGATTTGAAGAGGAGCCATCCTATAAATGTGTGGCAACACTTGTCTGTTTTAAAAGTCAGCCTCCTGCTGTTCACATTTGTATTTAATTTGCAAACAGTAGGCGGAAATTTGGAACTTGTAGACTTTCAGTTCCTCCTGATGCACTGCATGTTTTAGCTGGGAAAACAGTTATCCAGACTGACAGTGCCTTCCTCAGCTGAAGGTCAAAAGAGGATGCTGAATGAGATGCCAAGGAGAAACATGGGTGCTTTAGTCTATAGACTGACTCCAAGTGTTAAGCTCCAACTTGTGTTTCGGGAGCTGTTTTTAATGTGACTAGACTGACAGTAGCACTTAAAAATCTTGATAGCATGGCATTTAGCATGTACTCAAGTATAATTTTGTACATTTCCATCAATGCTACAGAACCTCAGTTATTTTATTGTATTTTGGATAATATTTTTCAGATTAATTTTATTTCAGTTGCTTTCCTATTTGTTTCCTTTTGTTCAGCATAGTCAAAAAAGTCATCTTCCATCCTCAGAATTTGCTTGCAATTATGTAAACTTTCCTCTTCCCCTAAACACCAGACAGTCCTTCAAAGCTATGGGTTTGTTTGCCTCCTGCACTGCAATCCACTCCCAGCAAGCTTCCAGTGCTAGGGAAAGACAGCACCTGCATGGAAGTGCCTCTCCTACTAATTAGCTGTTGCAAGCCAGTTCCACATTTTTCTCTCTCAGAAGCTCTTCTGATGCCATTAATCACCTAGGTGATCGATCTAAGTACAAAATCCAACTCAGGAAGTCGCTATACCTCCATTGCTGGAATCTAGAATGGCAAAGTAGAGGAAGTGAACTGCATGTGCCCAGTTCCTACTTTTGTCCCTTATAATCCACTACTATGATCTACAGACAAGTATCATAGGCTATAGAGACCTACAGTCTGTCCTGCTATAGATGTTCTGAAGTATATAATTTGTTGCCGCTTCATTTGTTGCCGCTTCATTAGCCTCCAGTCACCAAAGTCTCAAAAGTCTAGACAGGATCTACTTTTCTAATAAAAAGAAACAGGACAGAAAAAAAGAATCTAAAAATAAGAGTCTTCTAGACCTTTTTTGCACTTATTTTAAAAAAAACCAAACAAAACCTCAGTTATTACTTTCCTTTCATGTTAGACAAAATTTAGTGAGTAGCACACATGTAGCCAAGTAGAGTGACTTCTAACCAGAGACATAACTGTATTTCTAGTAAGTTTGTGTGATAGGAGTCTGGAATACATTTATTAACTCTTCCAAAAATGTTTTTCTTTTGGACTGAGATTAAACATTATAAATTTAGCCCCAAAGTAACTGTTTTACACTGTTATAAACAGAGGGGAAAAAAAAAATACTAGAACAGCTCTGACAGTTTTACTCATAGAGCTGCAGTTACTCTTCTGCTGTGTCTCATTCTTCACCATTTTTGTGAAAACACAAATTAGTTCTTAACCATGCATTTAAGTACTCTGTTACCCAGTCTCTGTTATCAGAGATATATATGATATATACATCCCAAAGCTTTTCTAATAGAAAGATTCAGAGAGCTGGAAGTTGCAGTCCAGACTGCAGCTGACACTCTTGTGTCATGATGTAGACAAAGTCAGGGATTTCCCAGGCCATCATGAAGCCAGCCCAAAACAATTATGAGTACAGTAGTGTCACCTACACACTTCAGGATACCAGCCAACTCATTTTCACCAGATTCCTGTATCTGCACTGAAGGGCAGACCCCAGGAAGCACAGAAGACTTATTAGCCTTGTTTCTACAGCATTGAATGGGGTACATGGCTGGAAAAAACAAGACATAGTCAAGGAGGCACAAGATCCATCTGCAAGACAGGACATGATTTGGCAATAAGCAGTCAGGTGCAAGGGAGAGCTAATTTACATGCTTTAGAAGAGCTTCATCAGCTAAGGAACAGAGGCCACTTTCCTTTCCCAACACCAAAATGTGTCATCACCTGAAAACAAGCTCAAACCCTTTATAGGTGACTCCTCCAGCTTCCACCATATGAAGATATTTCTTTTCTTCCACATCTCCCTTTCCTCTCTTTTTACACACA
This sequence comes from Nycticorax nycticorax, assembly GCA_023375905.1. Classification (NCBI taxonomy): domain Eukaryota; kingdom Metazoa; phylum Chordata; class Aves; order Pelecaniformes; family Ardeidae; genus Nycticorax; species Nycticorax nycticorax. The sequence continues at coordinate 683,497 of JAKFQP010000335.1, read as the reverse complement.
GCAATGAGATAAATGAGCCTAGTCCAAACTTTACTTCTAATAGTTCCCTCTATATACACTTGGACTAAGCAACTGTGATCACGTTTTGGGATTTTTAGCATAATTACAAGCAGAATCTGAACTTTGGTAAGAAGCAGTGCTCTGAGGAGAAAGAAGGAATCACTGTGAAATTAATCCTTTCTCCTCTTGTGCTCCTTGTTTGACACTGGTAAGAGATTAAACAGAAATTAATTATTAATTAACTAATGAATTAGTGCATATATCTGGAACTGGCATTTAGAAAAAGAGTAGAAAAAACATATTTCAACATCAAGCTTAATTTAAGAATTTTTCTGAAGGAAAATATGGTTTTTGTTAACTTGTAATTAGGTAATAAGTTTACAGAAGAATAGCAAAACTTGTTTTTAAGAGGCAGAGAGGGGAAGAGACATGTTTTGCACAAAACCAAAAATTTTCAAAATAAGAGGTACTTTTAAACCACAGTCTATTTTAATGTAGGGTCTTAGCACATATTCCATTTGACTTGAAATAACTGCATAATATGAATCCCTATATCCTATATTGCTCTTTACATTCATAGATCTCAAAGTAAGCTACAGAAGACAAGTATTTAAATGTCATAGATAGGAAGAGCTGATGATTCAGTAATTTGCTCAGTGTTTGCAAATTGCTGGCAAATCCAGGAAGAGGATTCTTGTTCTTAATTCCCAACAAGTGTCCTATATACTAGAATATTCTGGGTGTCCCTGGACTTGGTACACAACAGGAACTCCTTAAATGCCTGTATCTTACTCCTGTTGTTATTATTGCATTCTCAGCATTGTAGTACCCGAGCAGATTTACATTACTTAAAAATACAGCAACCCCCCGGAAGAGAGGTTTGAGACAATAATCCCATTTCTAGCCTTGAACACAGATTAGTTACTTATCAAAGCATCCAATAGGGAAAACCAAAGACAAATGTGAAACAAACTTTTTTTTTTTTTTTTCAGTTCTTTGAAGTTACTTCTCTACCAGCAAACAGCTGTTTCCTGAGATATGTCTGTTTGTTTCTGAGATTCTTATTTTCTCAATATCAAGCAACACTAGGTAAGAATAACTGGAACAGGACTGGATTGGGATTAAAAGAATATTGGAAATTACAATGTTGTTATAGCTGTGTATAGATTAAACAACAGCATGATCATCACAGTACATCCAAGATAAATTTATCTTGAGCATTTCAGAGCTCTTAACCTTAAATTCTTCACTTAATGAAATTAAGTACAGCATAGTATAATGTCAGCAGTGCAGGTCATAGATCAAGATGTTAAAATAGCTCAGAAATACAGACTGTGCATTTATCAACTCACATATACTTTTACCTTTATGGTCTTACCCATAGGATTTTAGACATATTAGAATGAGTAAAAAATTTGAGTCATCTTCAACAAAGTTACATTGTCCAAACAAGGAAAAACAAACAAAGAAAAGAAACAAAACATAGGTATTAAGCTGAAAATATCAATATTCATAAAACTGTTGTAGTGATGATTTAACCAAACTGTGGGTCTGGCCATTTTGTAAATATTTTGAATCATGACATCCACCAATATTAACTGTAAACTCAACATTGGAGTGCACTTGGCAGAGCTGGGAAGGAGCACATGCAAAGAAACAGCAATCTGAACACATACAAATATACTCTGGTAACACGTACAGGGGAGAAAGTTGCATGGAAGAAATCCATACAAGTCTCTTCACAAACTTTGAGGACATCTGTTAAGCAAGATGGTTCAGATGCACTCAGCAAATAAACTCTGTATTAATTATGCATATTTTCCCCATTATATTATGGGAACTTCAGAATGGATCAGGATTAAACATTTGTCTGTAAATATGGGCTAGACTATAGGTCTTGCATACCTTCAAGAATTCACAGAGATTAAACACTAAAACATACTCACTTTTTAGAATTTGAAGAAGGTCTCCCAACAGAAAAAAAAAAAAAAAAAAAAAAAAAAAAAAAAAAAAAAAAAAAAAAAAAAAAAAAAAAAAAAAAAAAAAAAAAAAAAAAAAAAAAAAAAAANTCTAGAATTTTCCAATATTTGCAAAGTATGTCTTGCCCATTACATAATAAAATCACACTGTGGACTGAAATATGGAAAACAGTTAAGTTCACTAATGCTTTCTGGTACCAGTCAGCACACACTGCATTTTCTAAAATGCATGCCCAAGAGTTGTGTCTACTTATGTTTTTATTACTTTAACACAAAAAGTGGTAGTGGATCTGTGACATGTCTGCAGAAATAGCTGTACTAGCGTCAATCAGTGACTGTTTATCACCTATACAGTTTTCATAACCTTTTTCAGATAATAACATTGATATTTTGTTAATAAGGCAAAAAAGGAATTTCAGAGTGTTAATTTTCACCAAGAAACTTAAAGACCTTTTTCTAACTTATTACATAGTCCGTGATCTGAAATTTGACTTCCAGAACTACCTATGAATTGTTCATGCATTAAGTAGAGATGACTTTCATCAGCAGATCAAGGGGTTTTTTAATTCATTTTCCATAATAGGTAGGTTTAATAGTGAATGTTATAAAAATACTTAGGAAGAAAGTTTGGCTTCTATTTGCCTCTAATAGACAAAGTTTTTCTAGCTGCAACTCTTTTGAATTCAGTGGTTTTACTTTAGTATAATTGTGGTGTAAAGCAAGGACCCTTGCCTGGAGATAAGTAAGAGATATTTATAAGTTCATAATAACATCAAAATCTTTCTTTCTTTAGAAATAACACATCTAAAAAAGCTCATAGATATATTTCAACTAACAACCTAATCCAAAGGGGTATTTCTGCTGTTGCATACTGGCTTTAAACCATTGCAACTGCAACAGTTATAGTGGTGTAAAATTGAAGAATTTAATCCAAAAAATTAAGGTAAAAATTAAGTGCTTTTCTCAGACTTTTTAAAGATTCATTATACTAATGAAAAGCAAATCACAGGAAAGCTTAAGGTAACATGAAGATCAGATATGCAGAAGATAGTCAGCTGGTAAAGAAACTTGTCACCTTCTCTGATTTCTGCTCTTTCTGCTTAGCATTTTCCTCCTCCTTTTTCTTTTGTATTAATTCAGATTTGATTATTGTGGTTGAGAGAAGTAATAGAAAAGGGATTTCCAGAAGGCTGGTAATCTGATGCCATCCAGTACAGGAAAGAACATCAGCAGACCTGATATTTTGTCCTTTTGTTATGAATGTTACCAGAGCTTGCCTCCAATCTTGTTTGACTAGTGTTTGTAAAGCCCTGTCCCATGAATGGGAATTGACATTTTGAGATTAAACAGAGTGTGCTTTTTGAGTTTTGGTTAACGATCGACTTAAAGTCAGTCCGGAAATGAACAGGACTTAGAAACAATATATATTACCTTTCCCCAACATCACAGTCAAGGTATTGCTGCTAACATCCTTTCTGCAACTACAGGAAAAAGACCATGAAATTTTCAGTACATATCTCTATCCTGATCTCTACAATATGAGACTATTTTCGTGTCCCTCCGTCAATTTATTTTATTAACAGAAACCTAAATAAATCATAGAATCATAGAATCATAGAATGTTTTGGGTTGGAAAGGACCCCTAGAGGTCATCTAGTCCA
>JAKFQP010000335.1:498051-679205 GCA_023375905.1 Nycticorax nycticorax | reverse complement strand
CAGCCTGTATTGATACCAGGGGTTGCCCCAACCCAGGTGCAGGACCTTGCACTTGGCCTTGTTGAACCTCATGAGGTTCACACAGGCCCACCTCTCCAGCCTATGAAATATATGTAAGCATCTCTTTACTCTCAATTTCTCATTAAATGGTTGAGTTTTCAGATGGAACAATCCTTCAGAAAAGCATTACATTTAATAATTAGCACGCTTTTGGGATTAGTTGTCTGTCTGTTTTGTTGACGGAAGCTTACCCTTTTTAAAGGCAAATGGAAAAGACAGGAAAACTTCAACAGAACTCAGATTTCCTCCAATATGTCTTTCACGATTCAGTAGTAACTTTTTCATTAGATATGACCAGGGATTAATATCCATAATTGGAAGTATAACTTTTAACATAATAAATGTTTAAGATTTTTTTTTTTCAAAGAATCATAGAATCATGGAATGGGTTTTGTTGGAAGGGACCTTAAAGATCACCTAGTTCCAAGTCCCCTGCCATGGGCAGGGACACCTCCCACTAGACCAGGTTGCTCAAAGCCCCATCCAACATAGAAGTCAAGCCCAAACAGTTAAAAGAAATCCACAGAAAGATAACAAATTATTAACAATTCCTTACTGCAAGAACTAAGCAAGAGTTCCAAGTATTCACTGCCTTTAAAGGGGATCTAGCATTTCCCAATAAGTGGAGGAGGCACACAACAGACAAAAGGTAGAAAGACTTAGCATCCAAAGCTTTTATCACACTTACAGATCATCCAGTCCAATTTATTCTTCTTTTTAATCTAATACATCAAAAAATTACTTTCCATATAAAAATTACAAAGTAGCAATGAAACCAACTAATCAGGATGTGTATCTCCATGTGTTGCCTTGTCACGCTAAGTCAGGGGTAATAAAGTTCATATCCAAAACTATTGTCTCTTGCAGTGTTGATGACATTAAAAACAACCCCTGATATTCCTCTGCTTCTTTTAGTTCCTTCTTGTATGTAATATAATACCTGTCATCTACCCTGCCTTTAAATAAACATAGCAATGTGTGGCTCAACTTGTGGCTCATTCATTGCTTTGAATGAAGTGTAAGTACTGGCTCACAACAGCCAGCAACATTACATTTTTGCTGTATTATTTCTCATTCTAAAACTTAGAGATATATAAACCTGTTGCTCAAAACTGTTCCAAACATGTGAGAAACACCCCTGGTCATCTTCTCTGAGCTTCTGTTTTATGCAGATTATGCATGCCACTTAAGGCACCGTAATCAACAACACAGACAAAACTACACTGCACTATGAGATCATGTAGAAATATTACAGACTAGAATAAAGATAGAGATGATGTCCCAAATAACAGACTTCCCAAATACCACAGGATTATTTATAAAATTATTTTATTTCATATAATGAGACAGCTTGTTCAATACAAAATATTGTAGTAGAATTTTGATTAATACTACAGTCAGAAATCCTTCACAGCATCTGCCTCTGGTCTGAAGGGACAGGGATTAGCTGGATACTGTCCATATGTGAGGTGGTATTATTTCTCAACTTCTTGATACCTCTTTAGTATATGGAGAGCTCTGGATTATCAAAGGTTTTAAAAGTCAAATGCAACATGCAGGAACATGAACAGTTTGTGCATTCAGGTATAATCCTAACCAATGAAAAATATAGATCCAGCAAAGACATTTGGGTTGGGCCGGAGCTGCATCATTTATGAGTTGTGGTCTATGAACGCAACTGTGGCTCCAAGAGGTCACCAAATTACAAATCACAAAAATCCTCAGATAATCTTTAATTATTTCCTTATTTCCTCATTGGAAGTCCACCTACCTCCAATCATCTATCTTACTCTCAGCTTCACACAAGTTGAATCCTTATTTAGCATTTATAGCATTGAGGTTCAGAAGATTAACACTCATAGCAGACAGGTTCATATGGACAGGGGCAACATGCTATCTTACCAATTCTTTCTTTGAATCTATAGAGATATTGAGTAAAAAAAGTCAAAGGAGGTCCTTGTCACCCTAAATAATGTCTGTGAAATGTATTCTTGATGGACTTATGAAATAGTAGTCTATCTCTTCTATCAATCACAGCCACGTCTGCAGTTTCTCGGGGTCACAGATACAGACAGCTGAAAGACCTAAGACTACTGAGTCACATTTCCTATCAACAGTAATAAACCAATACAGAAATGTAATCTAATTACCGTCTTCACTGTACTGTTGCAAATGCTTGATCTTGTACACCTTACCATCAATACAGCGAGTCAGCGTGACTTCTCAACACTGTGTGAACCCCAATATTAATTCCAAATGCCCTTCTGACAGCCTTTAACCAGACAGTCAAGGGTCAACGAACTCGGGGGATTCCAAGCTAGTTCCTATATTGTTTTAGCACTTCCTTTATTGTATTCCTTTCACCTTTCCCTGTGTATTCTTCTCCTTCCTTTCCCCTTCTGAGAAATGGTATTTAGAAGCTGGAGAGGAGATAATGATTTATTGATAATAAGAACAAAGGTATTATAATGCTACCATGAAGGGACAGACAGGAACTGCCTCCTTTGATAACGGACCTGCTGTTTCCATTGAATTTAGCACATGGCTCCAACTTGTTGTGACCTGGAAACTTTCAGGAACTCTGAGAACAATACTGGTTGAAATCACCCAATTTGCCTGAAATTGAAAATACTAATGTGGACTCAAGGATCCTTGGAGATATAATTCTGGACAAAAGACCCGGTCTGTGTAGTACCCAGTCCTTTTTCATTCTTTATATTTTATTGCCTTAGGTCACACTTATACTCAAGATGGTCTGTAAGGACAGCATATTAAATACTGTGAAGAAATAATAGGAAAGGCCACAGAAGACAGATGTAAGATCAAAGTATTTGCTGTATCCACATGTTTTTCAAGTGGATATCTCCAGATAAAGTTTTACACTTCATACATAATTACTTCCTACAGGATGTAAAACTCTAAGATGAAAAATTCCCATACATTTGGTGATGTTCTAAGGGTTGATACAGAAGTATTTTAGGATGGCTGATAGATTGCAGAATGAAGAAGTAAAAGAGAAAACAAGTAAGAAATCAGCAATGGTTAGGTGCATCTCCTCAGAGAGTCTTTATGCATCCTGATGCCCTGTCTCCAGTCTCTGGCAGCCCAAGCTCCATGTCTTTTCCCAGTATGTGCAGTTGAGACGCATACTCACTGCTTCTGCCATAGGAATTATGGATTAAGACACAGGACATGTTCACATGCAAAGAAATGTTTTCATGTGCATATCTAGAGTTTGTGATCCAGAAGACTAGGAGATATGTGGATGAAGACCATTTTAAGTCTGCTCTTGTTTTTAAGTCTGCTCATCTTAAACATATGCTCAGATTTCTGATATATAATCTTGTCTATCAACTTTGCTATGTGCTGTTCTAGGGAATGTGGCTTTTCTCATCTGTTTCTGATTTTATTGCACTCTCTGAGATGAAAGCTGAACAGCTAATTCCTAGACTTCCTTTGAATGTTGGCTTGAAACTTTTTTTCACTCTAATTATTTTGTCATTTACCCACATAATTCAACTCTGAAAAACAAAACCAACATGTGCTGTACTACCAGTTGCTGTTTTTCTTACTCTGTAAAACCCCCGATGTTTGCAAAAGGTGCTGTAAATCAATAACAATATTACTCAGCACTTAAATTATGCTCCCTATGTTGAATGTGCTTCACAAACATCCATCCTAATTAATTAATTATAATTACTAAGCCAATAAGAAAATGTCAATATTTGGTATCCAGGTCAGAAGGAAACAAATTTCTGTCATACTAGCAGAAACCACATTTCCGGTAGTAACACCTGCTATGCAAAGCTTGTTCAGGAGAAATCCTTGTTCTTTCTGTGTTATCTCTGTACATTACACAATTAAAGTGTTATGGTATAACTTATATACTACTGTGATTATTCCGTGTGAATGGATCCCTGTGTTTTGCAACCTGCAATTCGAGTGTTAAAGACATCTGAGAACTATCAAGGACCACTCTGCTGTATGTGCTTCAGCATGCATTAAAACTATTGCATGTTAGCCATAGTTCATTATTTGTTCTATATTACATTACCAGATTTTGCAGATGATTTAGTCTTCTATTTTCCTTTATTCCAGATGGTTTTATTTGTACTCTCCTTTTATAGTTTTTCCTCCCACCCCAGGAAAACTTTCCATTACCAGTGGAAATGAAAGACTGTAAATACTCCAGGGAAGGAATCAGAGTACTTTGGTTAATACACAGGAGTAGGAGGCAAGAGATCTGGGTTCTATTCCCAGCACCAGTATAAATCTTAAGTAATTTTAACACTTCATCTTCACCTCTTTCTACCTTAGTTTCCCTGCCAGTAAGAGGACAATAATGTTTTCATCCCCAAACCCCCTATGTTTCAAGGATAAGTTCACCAATGTTTTTAAGACTGATTCTATTCTAGAAATGAATTTCAGCATAGATGTGGTAGTAGAAAAGCATGGTGATGGAGAGTAGTTTATACTTGCCAAAAAAAGAGAAAAAAAAATCCATTGTGGTGTGGTGGTAACACAGAATATTTCTCTGAGTGAAATACACCACATTACTGAATAAACTGTAGGTGGAAATTGTTCCTATTCAGGAGACTTGTGACTACAGGAAAATTTTTAAATTCTTAATCCCTAACCAACAGTATAAAACCCCAAAAGTTTCAAGTGTTTTGAGTTCCTCAGAAGAGGAGCTATTCTTCTCATATGTTGGTTTCAGTATAATTACTAGTGAACTGCAGCATCCCCCAAATTTTTAAACTGAAATTCAGAAATTTCTAAATTTCTAATCCTCAGGGATGATGAGGTTAATCTGCAGAAAAGAAAGGAGGAAAACCTCTGAGGCTGACAATCCTCTTGTACCACCCTATGCTTACTTTCCTTGCCTCTAACACTCAAGAGGCTCCTTTTTGTTTACTCTGTTTTTTTGGATTACTGTTGTCATTTACTTTTTTTTTTTTTTTAAGGAAAAAACCCAATTGTATTTAGTTACAGATCTTTCCAAATGCCTCCATTCACAATCTGAAAAGTAAGTGCCTTAAACAGCTATTCAGTGAGGTACTATTCAGAAAATTCCTGCATTAGCCTAGCGTGACTGCCTCCATTTCCGGAAAACAAAAAGGCACTCTGGGCACAGACTGACCAGCTTTTTTGCAGATGATGTTTTAAGTTACTTTCCAATGCCTAAGGGGCAGGACATATTGAAAATAAATCTTCAGAAAACAGCTGGCTCCAGGTTTAACATTGTAATACCTCAAAGCAGTGCATGCCTATTTTGAATGCACACTTACAGCACATTCCAGGCTAGGTTCATTTCAGTCCTGCACTACATGCCCATTTTAAGTATGTCCAGCATGTCAATTCGCTAGCTTGCAGGCTTGCTGTGAGTAGTGATAGTGATTAAAGCTGTCAAAGGAGCCCTGATCCCATCAAGTCTAGCCAAACAGATGACAGATCTACAACTAGCCCTGGAGGAAGGAAACTGAAAGTACCACATTTTGTGCATGCGTTTGTGTTTTCATAGTGTCCCACCCGCTGAGACAGACAGAATATATTGAACAATTTGTACAACTCGATCCCTGCTTCAGCAAACCTTTCCCACTCCAAAGGAGGCAACAACCACAACAGAAAGCGAATCCTGAGTATAAAATATTAGCACTATAAATTCCAGAGAGAGACATTATTAAAATTTCCAGCTGTATAAATGCAGCTATTAATCACTCCCAAATTAACCTTATGCCAGCTAAATTATTATGAGTTCCTGTGTAAATTAAATAGTTATTAGTTCCACACTCTTGATATAGACAGCAGTATTCTGGAAAAAAAAAAAAAAAGGTATGGTAAAAAACACTGGTTTCAATTTACAAAGGAGTTTGGAAGAAAAAAAATAGTTTTCTTTTACTTGATAACAAAAGCAAAGCCACTTCACAGTATAATCTCACAGTAATTGTAGCCATATATCATAACATGTCATAACTCTAGGACAAAGCTAAGCTGCCTTTCATCTGCAGACATCTAAGAATGCAGAGGAAGGTAAGTGGTGAGGTCACGGAATCTTTTCCTATATTCCACTAGAGAGCAGTATTCTTTTGTACAAAGCAGGTAGGTTATCCTCTGCAAAGCAAGCTGTGGGGAATCTATCTCTCACTGAAAGAAGCTTCAGCGGTCATTTATAAGAATGCTTGTGTTTATTCTGTAGTATCAGATGTCCCCAAACTAATGGTAGAGGAAACATCCACAGCAATGGTTTCTCATCTGTATTACTTTATGTGAGTAGTTTCTTGTAAGGTTTTTTGCCTTTTTTGTTGGTTTTTTCCTCTGAAAAAAATATAGTAAAAGAGGCAAATAGCTAACAAATGGGCTTCATTTTCAAGAAGTAGGAACTCCTGTATATCTACACTTGAGTAAGACTCTAATCATCCACCTAATAATAAAGCTGAAAAAAATTTAAAATTAAGACGGTTATAATTCAGAAGATTTTGAACGTCTTTAGCTATACCAGATTTAATAACAAGGAAATGTGATGGTAAACTATTTGGGGGGAGTACATGGCAATGAAAATACCTGCAGCTACAAAAATCTGAAGAGGAATTTTAATGCTGCACTAAAAATATAGAACTAAAAATATAGCCTTACAAGCAATTTGTTGATACCTGCTTTACAGATGACTTGGCAATAGAAGATAAAGAAAGAAGCTTCTGCTTTGAAAATGCAGAATTCACAAATGTTTTTGTTATATAAATGTGTTTCTAACCTTGTGTCTTGAACACATGTAAACAGAAATGGGAAAACAAATAGTTTTAGGCTGCCTTAGTTGCTTGATAAGCATAAAACTCCTGGGTAATCCATTTACTTTTCTCTTGAGAAGGAAATGAATATGTCTGTCAGGCAGCTGGGTTCAATTCTTTTTTCAGGGTAAAGGTTTGTTTCTGGTGCCAATCAGCAACAACTGAAGTGTTTCTCCCCCTTTAGGGATCACAGAATCATTTTTATCCAATTGTGCTTAGGGGTCCTCCCCACCTCCTGCGTGCCAGTACTGGTTTTGTTTTTACACAATCTTGAACTCCAGTTACAGGCAAGAAACACTACGGGCTGGGAGGGGGAAAGGAGGGAAAAAGCTGATACTGATAAGACTGCAAAAGGAAATCTGCTTCAGAGCAGAGGTAACACTAAAAGGTGCATGTTTTGTGCATTTTGATGCAAGCAGCTCTTTGTTTTTTCCTTAGGGCTTGGGGTATTCACTGGTGTGCTCCTTGATTTGGCAGTGGTTGTATAGGGTGGTAAACTAGATTTCTTTCCACAAACATCCCAAGCTCCCACAGAAAAAACTAATCAAGGCAACACAAGACTCAGTGAGTAAGTGAAAGATCAGGATCAGTCCTAAATATATGATAACAGATAATTTAGGTACTTGAGCAGAGTCAGACATGTTGGGGAAGCAAAACCAGCACCTCCGCCAGTACCTCCTGGCTTGACAGATGGTTAGGTCAGGACTCTTTGGTCCCACAGTCACTTAACAGCACTTACAAAAACCCTTTCCTGAGCCTCTAGGTCCCTCCATGATCCTTGTAGTCCCCCCAGGTATGAAAATTTCCCATCGCCATATGTGTAGAGCTCTTAGCAAGTTCCTGAGCTTCCTGTGAATTCCCTCTTTGGAAAATGGGCTCTGAAACCCTCCAGGCCTGTTTGAAGAAGCCTGGATTCAAAATACACACAAAGTTCACAAAGTGGGGCGCTAAAACCTGTGTGAGCATTCAGAATAATGGATGACAATTAAAAATGTACATTCACAGGACACAGGTCCCTGTAAAAACATGAGACTAACACTTGAAAAGTAACCATCAAGGATGTATGAAAGCTAATTCTAGTGATCATTTTTGTCCAGTGTTCAGCCTCTGTGATTCTAGCACAGGCTTAGAACCCCTATATATAAATGCACCAACATGCAGACCCTTACATTGCAGCTTATACCCAGCTAACTTGTAAGGTAACATGAGTGTTTATGCCTGCACCCTCCTAAAGGAAAGTTGGCTGTCTGCTATTCCTCACTGCATATTACTGAAGTTTTGCTTTGGCTTTGATACAAGGGTGAATTAAATTTATTTTCCTCTTACTATTGCTGTTATTGCACTATTTTCCTAGCCCTTGCAATCCAAGTGATTGGAGCAAAAGGAATGGGATGGAATCAATTTTTTATATTTGCTCATTAGGGCATTTAAGAATGGAAAGTGCCTGTCCAAATGTGAACAATGTATTTCCATTGTTTTAAGGACAAGTGAAAACATTTCTTTTTCCATGCGTGATCCCAGAATCCGTCTCTGTTATACAGGTTTCCTACTTGCAGTATTGGTTCTTCACAAGAGAGGAGGATTGCAGGCAGACAAGTACACTTCACGTTTGTCTGTGTGGCTGTCTTACACTCATTTGCTCTTCCTGAATTCACTTATGGAAGCTGAATTTTTTTTTTTGTTAAAAATACAGGAGTCTCATTGGTTTTGGATCCTATTAATGGTGATAAATCACTTGTAACACGATAAAGCTGCTAGTAATTTTACAAAAATGTCATACTGCTTTAGCCAAGAGTCTAATGTGTGGGCCTTTGCATTCGTGATGCAAGCCTGAAAACTCACTGGCCTTCTCTAATCAGGACCAGCTGTTTGTTCCCCAGTTTTGTAGATCAGCTTTTAAACAAAAAAAGACAGACAAATCATTTTCTCTAGCACTGGCACCAGCCTCAAGATGCAGGGAAGAAATGAGACTGCAACAAAAACTGAGGCTTTTCTATCAAAGTTATCAGGACCTCCTTTGGTTAATAAACTAATTTTACTGTACCCTCATGTCAATTTACAATCCTGCTCAATATGATATTGCTCAGGTTAGGAAAAGAGTATCTACAGCACGGGATGAGCATAGATCCCTGAGTAATAAAGCTTTCTTCATAGGTTTTTCTATAGGAGTCTGGGGTTTTTTGTTTGTTTTGGGGTTGATTGATTGGTTTATTTGTTTGCTTAAGAAAACATGTTGTTCTCCATGAGTTGTGATGCCTTAAAATTAGGATTGAAAATATCTGTTTATATTCCCTATTCCCTAAAATGAAAGTGGTGTCAAGGTATCTGGAAAATGTTTGAAGATGTATGAAAACATACTAATACTTCATGTCATATATAATGTCATATATAATATTGATCTTCCAGAAGTTCACAGGTTCTAATTCAGTGTTAAACTACGCATAACTTTAAGCATATAAACAGGTCCATTGTCTTGTTTAAAATTACTCATATGTTTAAAAATAGACATATGCTTAAGTATTCTTCTACTTTTCTTCACACTCCTGCTGCGTGTCTTTTCTCAATAAGCATACTAACTGTACAAAGAAATGAAAAAATGCTGGCATGCACATAGGCAGACATGTAACAGCATCAGAATGAGACACACAGATGGTATACAAGGTACAAAATACTCCAGACACTTCTGCTAGGAGATTTTGGATTTAGTATGATTGAAATCGGTGGGAGTTAGCATTTTAGGAGGAAGACACAGCTTTAGGGCATTAGAAAAGTATAGACATCAAAGGGGCAAACATTTCTTACCAAGAAAATACGGTTTGATATGCAATAGGATATGAATGAATGTGTCACATTCCTACAGGCAATGATGTCCTGCTGGAATAACCATGGCCCAAATCAGACTAGGTTGGATTGAAGCTTTTGGTCACAACCTAAGTGAGCTGAGAGGGGAAGCCAGAGAAGCAAGCCCTGATGAGCAGGCGGCAGAGCACACCAAAGAAGGACAGCAGCAAGAGAAAGAAGGGTTTGCTGGTGGGAACGTTTATCAGCCTGTTTGTATGGATTGTACCACATCAAGTACTGCAATTCCTGTCTGCAGAAGCATGCTGAACTGAACAGGACTCCATGCGGGCTTTTTAATTCCCCATTTGCTGCTTATCATTACAGAATGCTCCAGCTGATGGACTATATAGGAATATTATCTTCTGCTCACATAGATGATCCTGCTCCGGTAGAGGTTTACTCAGCTCCAAAGTTTTATGACCCATAACTAAGTCAGTAATAAAGTAACAGATGAAAGTTGTTCCATTGCACTTGTCAACAGGGTGATTGAGTCAGTACAGAGCTATTTGAATAATTTCTCTCATGAGGCAATGGACAGATTTTATCCTATGCAGGTACATCTCTCATTTGTTTTTCAAGGAAAGATCCAGCTTCTTTTTTTTCTTGGGTCATGCATGTTTACAGCTGTCAGACAGAAACAGAAAGGAAACAAATTAGCCAGCAGTGCAACAGAGAAGAGAAACTTACTGAACAGAAATAACAAGATCCTGTTGGAACAATATCTTATCTTGTTCAGTGCAGCAGCAAGTCTTAAAGATTTTGGGCTGAGGAAGGGAAGAAGAGCACTATTCTTACTGTTTGTAGAAAACTTAAACATAGATTTAAAATAGGCTAAGGATTTGCTCACTTAGCAGTGAAATTGTCCTTTTTCTGCTGATGGTGGGAGGGATGAGATTACGAAGATGTTGTGAAAAAGAGAGGAGAAAGAGGGTGGTCGCCACTATGTCATCTAAAAGTTAACAGCTTATCAACCTAGTGATTTATATTAAAATCGCTGGTTCCACGATCTTCATCCTATACTTCTCAATGATGTATAATAACCTGTTCAGCTGCAACAGCTAAAGGGCAGCATGCAGACTAGAACTCATTCAAGGGCTGCTAACTTTACAATTCAGACCCATGAGCTTGATTTTAATTTTATAGGATCATCACTTTTGTTACGCCTTTAAATACAATTACACAGAGGAAGTGACCAGGTCTCCTTTCCCTATTAAATGATTTCCTAATGTTTTTTTTGAGCAAGCCAGCAAAATTAATTTGGAACATACAAGTTTCTTGTGCAAGAAAGAAATTTGTATTGGACAGATAAAAGGAAAGCAACAGCAACAAGGAAAGCAGATTTCTCAGTAAAATGATTTTTCAGAAAAGCATAATTAAATGTGAGCTTTAATATCTGAACAAAACTTTCTTTGTTCTAAACTGCATGTTTAAAATTAAACCACTTCTCAGAGCTCATACATTTGTGTGTGCTCTGTATTGAATATGGAGCACGGTTGTTCTGTTCTGCTGTCATCTGCTAATTTGCTATTGAGACATTTGTAAAAAAATACAACTAATACATCCTGCTTGCTTTCCAGTGTGGGGGAAGGGACATTATTTTTTATGGCTCTGTGTTTACTGTGCATGACCTAATACTGAACTTTTCAGTAAGCTACCTGTGAGAACAAGTGAATACAAGTCTCGTTTTGGGTCAAGAGGCAAAACTCAGGAACTTTTGTATAGTGGATCCTCTCAGTTAACTGAAAAATTATGTTTCTGTGTGGTAAATACTGTTTAAGAACTTCTATTTAACCATCTCCTGTTCATTGGTCCCTCTTTCTCATTTCTGCACTGCAGTTCACCCATTCCTCTGTTGTGCAAGTTTGTTTTATTTAAAAAAAAAACAATGCAGGCATAGGAGTCAAAGGCTGGGGTGAGAGAGCAACTTTAATTGGATTTGGTGTTTGGGCAAAAAAAACCCAAACCAACCACATAACCATGAGGACAATGAAATTAACTTAAACATTGCTGACCCCACCCCCACCCCCCGCCGCCTTCTTTCCTCTACCTCTTATGTTCTATTTGCATAAAGAGACCTCAAAAAGAAATCTAAAGCCATTATTTTCTGGAAAGGGAGTGGAAGACAGATTGGCAATGCATTAGAAGAAGTTGGAAATTGATAGGTGTTCAACTATCCCATGAACTTCGGAAAGGGCTTGAGATAGAAAAAGGACTCTACTCATGTATACAGATGCTATATACATCCGTATATCAAATAGATCTATATAGCAAATAAATGCTGGACATTTTTAGAAAAGATATTTTATCTAATAGCAACAGTTCATTGCCAAAAAAGCAAATCAAGGAATTATTAGGAAAGCAACAGTGAAAAAAATCAGAAAATGTCACTATGCCATAATGTACATTTGTGCTTTCCTTTGAATAGTGTGCATGATTTTGGTCAGTTCTAAATGTGCCTGCCACATTGTGTTTAAGAGCTTCACTGGGCTGGAGATGAAAGAGCATCTTAGGGGAAAAAACATATAAGCTGGCCATAGTCATACTCCTCCCTACCTGAACAGATAGTCACGGCTATAGCTGGAGTCAAGACTTTGTCTTGAACAGGTATGGTTGGTCTTACTTTCTTAATAAAAGGCATTGCCTACAAAGTAGAACTGTTGCCTCAAATAAGAGGCACTTGGGATAAGTAACAAGGAAGGTACATTGCAGAAAAGACCTCAGAGGGAAAGAGACTAGAAATAAAGAAAATAGGGGAGAACTCTGAAACACAAAGAACAGGTAAACTGAATTAAACAAAAAGTCCAACAGACCAGTCCAAGCAGAGTTTTCAAAAAGAATGGATCCGTAGAGGAAAGAAACAGAAAACACCTCTCATTTCCTTCTTAAATACATTGAGGTTAGAGATGAGCAACCTCTTAGAATGCAGAGGAATACTTCTAGTTTATCCCTTCCCTTTAGAACTGTGACACCAACCTTAGGATTACAGTAAACCAGACAAAAAATTTGCCGTCAGTTATAAACTCCTCCTAGAAATTGTTTTCTAATACCCAATACCCAAATACCCATTGCTTTCTCAGCTGTGAGCAAAGCAGCAAAATACTGTCAGAGCCTGAAAGAGTTCTTCAAACTCCTAAGAAGCCTTTTTCTGTGATGACTCTTTTGCATGATCTATTCAGAGATGCATGCAAATAAAATGCATTGTTGGGTTTTTTTGGCTGCAGGCTAGAGCCTTTTTTTTTTCTTTTTCTTTTTTTTTTTTTTTTTTTTTTTTTTTTTTTTTTTTATTTTTTTTTTTTTTTTTTGGCTGCACAGAAGCATCTTCTGTGATATTGTTAAGAGCCACAAATGTAGCACTCTTGTGATAGCTGAATAAAAACTTGGTGGTACTTACCGAAAAACACTACATCTTGGGTCCTCATGCTCAGTGAATGTTGATAACAGAGAAGGCCACTTCAAACAGATAAAGCTGCATTAGTGCTTTTCAATTTGTCCGTGGGAATACGCTCATCTGGAACAATGATTGCAGAGGCAAAATCAGATGAATGCTACTTTCAGGACAAAATTACTGCTCCAAGAGAACAGCTCTGAAAGAAATACATTTGAAGAGTCTGGAGAGTAATTTCATGGAAAACAAATTGGGTAGGCTTTTTTTTTTTTTTTAAGAGAAAAGAATAAAGGATTGTTGAAAAGACTATAAAACTATTTCAATGAAATACTATTTTTTTTCACTTCTGGCTTTTACTATTGATAACAGAGGTTCAAAAATGTGGATGATATACACATAATTTTTCAAAAGATAGATTTCTAAAACTAGAGTTTGTCAAACAAAGGAGTATTATCTTGTTCCATATAGAAAAACATAGATTGTAAATGCCCATTAGATGTATTAGCTACACAGGGAAATTAATTCTTTTTTTCTTATTATTATTCAATCTGAATTCAATTTTAATTTTAGAAGGGAAATTCAGGATCTTTTAAAGGTTTAAAGTTTTCTTGTGGGAAGTTTTTTAGTATGAAAAACTGCATTTCTAAAAATTGTAATATACACATTGTCATTAAAAAAAAAAAATATGTAGAATTTCTTAGTCTGTAAGATACACCTAGTTATATGAATGACCTTTAAGAAACCGTTAATCTCTTTCCCTTTTTTATACCATCTTCTGTTAATAGCAAACCTGCCACTGCCTCAGGCTCTTCATAGTTTTGAAATTCATTGTTGGGCAAATCTAGATGAGCATAAAAAAGAATTAAAGCCATAATCAAGCAGAACTGGCAATTTTCAACTGAAAATTGTTGTCATCAAATTTTCTTGCCGTTGAATGATAATATCCAGCATGACAGAGGGGATAAAAGGGACATCGTTATGGGCCTGGTTGGTTCAAGGGATGGAGGGAATGGAGGGAAGATGGCCATTTTCACTGCAGTTTGAAGATGGTTGAACTGTAAAAACCTGTCTCATCTCCAGCCATACCAACATGCAACAAACTATTACCACATGGCGGCAATCTGCTATCATCTGGGATGGCTGTCTTTAGCTCATAGCTAGGTCATAGTCTTTGAAATATTCTTGGGGGTTTGGGCTTTTTTCAAATCACACTTCTTAATTGTAACTAAAGAAAGTAGTCAACAATCACAGGAAAACAATGTACCATCATGACAAAGCAATGTAGGTCTGGACTCTCCCCCAAATATTTGTCAGTTTTGTTCTTTTCAAAACTGATATTCTTGGCATACGTAACTTTCAAAAAGATACAAATGGACTTTTCTTTTTTTTTCAAAATAGGAAAAGCATTTTGCCTTTTTCCCCCATTTACCAAGTAGAAAATCAGTCCCACTATTTCAGTGCAAAATACTTGTCTTCCAGATCCATATTTGTATCTTATTTAAAGTCCTCTTTTCCTTTCTGTTATAGTGCTGCCTGGTTTTCCCATATAATGCAGATGTCTAAACTGAGTGGCCATGACTAGAAATGAGACACTGGAAACCCACTTTATTGATTGCCATAGCCCCTTGGCTTGTAATAAGATTGGTAAAAGTTGGCTGAAAAAAAATGAATCAGTAAGCTAACATTCTGAAGTCCTCTCAGCAGGTTCAAAATTTAAACTTAACAATTTAAAATACTATTTTATGGTTTTTTGAGTGTTTTCCACCTCTAATTCGCCATCAGTCCTCAGAGCAGCATTTTCAAACATTAGTAACTCTTAGTTCAGAAACTGAATTCTGAACTTCCACATACATGTCATTTTTATTTAGAGTAAATAACCAATTTGATAAATTAACCAACAAACATAGCTGAAAGTAGAAACAGAAAGATTAAATCTGATTTTTATGAATATGTGTATAACAAAGCTCTACCTTAAAGTATTTCCTAATTTTAATAATAACCTATGTTATATTAGGATGGAAAAATTAAGATATTCTTGCCTAGTGGACCAGTTTCACTAGTTCCCAGAAAGAATGAGAGACACTCACAGTGCCAAATAGCTAAAATGGGACTGTGAAACAGCAATGAAACAGTAAAACCTCTTTTCTAATTACATTACAAAAAAGAGAAACACTTATCTAATGCCATCAGCAATGGTATTTAACAGAAATGCTTGACTGTCAACAAGCCACAGATGTATTTCATGTATTCTGAATGATAAGAGCCCTGAATGAATTTATGCTGGCATATTCTAAAGAATTATCTGAGAAACTCAGTCACAGTAGAGTAAAATTGTGCCAAAGAGAAAATACATCTAGGCTAATGTTGTGGGTTAAACCCAGCAGGCAGGTGAGGCCCAGACAGCTGCTGGCTCACTCTGCCTCAGTGGGATGGAGGAGAGAATCAGAAAGGCAAAAGAGAAAATTCTTGGGTTGAGATAATGGCAGTTTAGTAGGCAAAGGAAAAACTGTGCATGTAAGCAAAGCAAAACAAGGATTCATTCACTACTTCCCAGCGGCAGGTGTTTTTAGCCATCTCCAGGAAAGCAGGGCTCCATCACAGGTTCCTTGGGAAGACAAAAGCCATCACCCCAAATGTCCCCCCCTTCCTTCTTTCCCTCAGTTTTTACTGCTGAGCACAAAATCAAATGGCATGGCCATGGTGACCCCAACTGACCAGAGGCTTCTGTCCTAGCTTTGTCCCCTCCCAACTTCTTGTGCACCCCCAGCCCACTTATTAGCAGGGCAGAGTGAGGAGCAGAAAACGCCTTGATGCTGTACAAGCACTGCTCTGCAATAACTAAACCATCCCTGTGTTATCAACAAATCCAGCACACAACACCGTATGGGCTGCTCTGAGGAAAATTAACTACATCCCACCCAAAACCAGCACAGCTAAGTTCATCAAAGCAGATTTTGCCAAATGTATTTCATTCTTTATATAAGGCAGTTATGTTAGATAAAATTATATTTATTTTTGTGTTTTCATATATAATGTTAGGTGTTTCTATTCTACACCTTTAGGTACCTGATAATAGAGAAAGAAACTGACAAGAGGGACATTTTGCTGTCTTTAATGGTGTGGATGGAAATGCTCTGGATTTGGCTGTGTACCCCTGCTGATGTTCTACAAACCGGGTGTTTGGGAGGGGTATTTTATTTTTTGCTACTAAAAGCAAAGATAAAAGTGAGAATGTACATTTAAACGCGCACACACACAAAATATTTGCTTTTGTTTACTTTTCATGACATGTTTATCATACTAAATTTAGTTAAACAGTGAACATTACAACACTTTCAATTTCCAATTGTGATTAGGACTGAGATAGATTAAAGATGCTTGATCCTACAACACGCCTTTAAATACCTAGCCCTTCAGTTGAGCTCTTTTCAGGATTTAGGCAAAACTGCATGCCAGAATATTTATTCCTGTGATACTACCATATTAATTATTCTCATAAAAACTATACAGTCACAGCCAAATTGATCTTTAAATTGGTCATTTGTATGTGAAGTCATTAAAACCAGTAGGACTACTTGTGCTCCCACAGGTGAGTCACTGCATAAAGTTCATAGGGTCAGCCTCTTATACATTATTGCTGGGAGCTATCTCATGAACTACTCAGTAAAGGAAGTTTTTCACACACAGGTGTTTCCAGAACCAGAGCTAGAGTTCACAGTATTTAATAGCATAGTTCATTAAATACTGTTGCATTTCTATGGCTTACATCTTCCTAATCTGTGAAGTATTTTTCATATTAGCATTGCTTCCCTAAAACCACATCAAAAGATATAAACATTCTTACCAGAAGAAATATATATTTACACACATAAATGTATTTTTATATTTATTTTATATACACACGCATGCACACAAACATTAAAAATTGTATTTTTGTTTGCAAGTCTTCATCTCACTGTGACCAAGTAAGATTTTAGTAACTACTCAGGTGTGTTAATAATTCAGTACTGGTTTGCATCTTCATTCAACTTGACGGAGTTAAACTTACTTGCCACCCAAGATACATAATAGTGATAAGACATGACATTTCAGTTAAATCTGTGTGTTAGGTTTTGGGTTTTCTTTCAGTTTTGATTGCTATGATGCTATTTAACCTAAAAAAAAAAAATCTCAAAACAATTTAAATAATCCTCTGAGAACCTTTATCAACACCAACTTTACCTTGTAAATTATTACCATTTTTATGGATGTCTGTCAATTCCAAGCACAATGGGAGATCTGCCTAGCTCAGCTAACCTAGGATATATGCAATTATCTAAGACACAGAGTGGTACTTGTGCTGAGTAGCCAATTTCCTTATCCTGTTGTGTTAATAATCCTCACATAATTATAAAGTAGTGGGTCGTAGTAGTTCTACTTCAATGCGTGGAGAATACCAGTTGCCTGCTTAATGTACTATTACCATGAAGTGAATTCCAGAGATTTATAACCTTGTTTACTACTTTCCCATCCCACCCAATAATTGAAAAGGATTCAATTCTTCATTGAAAATAAAATACACAATAGTAGTACAGATTTTATTTGTAACCTTGGTAACAAATATTCCCTTTACAATAACTTCAAATATGTTTTCTTGAATGGAATGTTTATTACAGGTTTTAATAAGCATGGCTGTAAATAAGGTGCATTTGGCATGATGGCCTCAACATGAACTTTTTAAAGCTAGGGTTCTGTAGTAAAGCGCTATGCAACATGTCCGTAACAATGGAATTGTGTTAGAGAAAAACTGCAGGAACACTTCTTTTTTTCCTACATTATACCTAATCATTGCCAGTTGAAGCAAATAGTACTCTTTCTACAGTGTGGTGTGCTGCTAAGTTTTCAGAATTTTATGTGAAACTCTTGAAGTAGCTACACATGGAATACGGCAGATCAGTGGACCATGTGGTCATGGACTTTGGAAGTACTAATATCTTGTGTCTAAAGCTGATTGAACAAGTAAGAGTTATTAAAGTCTACATAATTTTGAGAAATATTTCAGTTTTAAGTGACTAGCATTTTCCAACATAACAAAGTGCTATAGTGGAAATGGGTTTGTGTACTTCTAAACAGTACTTTAACTTCTTATCTAGTGTTTATAATAAAATTTCCAAACCTTAAAAAAGCCATTTTAATGCTTTGGCTGCAACCGCCTTTGTCCTTAGGATTCAAATGGCAAGGCCATCCACCTGAAGTGGCCGCTTGCCGAGAAACCTAGAATTCCAAAGCAGATACTGTAAATTTTTTCAGTACCTTTTGTAGGTTGGGCGTTTTAAGTCAGTCTCTAGCGACAGGTGAAAGAAGTGTCTCAGCTCACACTGATTCACTAGACTATAAAGTAGCTTTCCTGAGCGTGGAAGAACCAGCAGCTTTTTTCTAGCAACTTTTTATATTTAGGCTGTGTCTTCTCTGTGGTGAAATTCCATACTAATTAAGTAATGTTTAGCATGGCAAATATGGAAATATTAGTATGTTCTAGTCACGGCTCGGCTTGAGCAGGGAGTTGGACAAGGTGACCTCCAGATGTCCCCTCCAACCTCAACCATTCTGTGATTCTGTGATTTGGCATAAATTTCAGGATAAAAAAAATATGTGTAGACAAAACAATGGAGAAAGTTACTCTATTGTAAATCCATGGATATTACTGCAGAACTAAATTGATTTTAATGTGCTACCAAATCATTATATACTAAGTTTAAGTTTTAAAGGATTGAGTTTTACCAGCTGTAAAATTTAAAAGTTCTAAGGAATTCCTCATACTTAAGTAACACATCAAAGAGGCCTATGGACAGAAACCCATTTCAAAAGAGACATGACGTCTTACAAGATAATGAGACTGTTTGCAGGGATAGTTTATGATTCAAATTAAGCATTTCAAAGGAATTTAGAGTGGGCAGTCAAGCCTTTGAAGCTGTCTAGAGGTAACAACTGAAGATTTCCATTTCAAAGAGAACATACATCAGGGTCAGGATGGACCTATGCAGATGGAACACAAACCATAGTTTAAAAGTCAGTGAGCAATTTAGATAGGGTTAACTGAAGCCATTCATGTAATCCCATAGCTCTAATCCTTTCCAATCCTACACTTTTCCACAAAAGACTGAAGACCTCCATATTTTAGTGGACATACAGTTACATAATTAAAACATGTTTTAAAAGATAAGACAGGTGTCAAAAGCCAAATATTCAAAAGCTAACAAATCCTAGATTTGTGATTGCCTATTAAAACTTAATTCTTTTTTCATGCTTCACAATGTACGTATATATTTTGGGCTCTGAGAAAACCAAAAATGTTGTGAATAGGCAGAAAGAGAATGTAAAATCTGTAGTCAAAGACTTGGACATGTATGGACACAAGGAGAACTAAAGTCACAAAGACCTTAGGTAATGTTAGTGTTTTCTAACATCTGAGCACTTTTGTAATCTAAATACATATCACTTAATAGAAATAATTCACATGCATTTTCGTCCTTTACAAAAAATGAAAACAGAAAGACTGCATGGCAGGACAGTGGGAACTCTCTTATGTGGCTGCTGGAGAGAACATTTTTTTCCCTAGGGTATATGACTATCTGTACTGTCTCAGAGGGACACATACTCCCTCACACACTCACTCACTTGCTGACTGTCACACACAATCATTCTCTTCTCCTTGATCAGTGAAAGATAACTCTTGCACTATGCAGCGTTCCTAGAGAGAGGTGGGGAATTAAATCCAACAGCAAGGTCTTCCTTTGCACACTTCATTTCAGTTGCTCTCGTGCTCTCAGTGCATTGTACGGTACTAGGTTGGGCTAGCTTAAAAGTGGGCCCACATTTAGTTTCCCTTAAAGTAGATATAGCTCTGTTCAGATCAATCTCTTTTTTTCTTTTACAGTTTTTGCTTTTCCCTCAAGAATTTCTCATGTTTTCTAAATCTGCCTAAGTTCAGCAAAAGCAACACAAGTAGGAGCTGAGACAAACACGTTACAACTGAGATACAAAGGCATTAAGGCATAAAGAAGATATTTTCCTTGACTGTTTTAATCACACAGCTGTTCTAAACTTTATTAGTACTCAGTACTCAGGATGTGTCAGCACAGTTGCCATTGTTGCCATTGATGAATACATATATTTACGCCTCCTAAAAACATGTTTGATGAGCTTTGTATTTGGATAAAGAACAAGACTGAGGAGTGAGATACTCTACATGGATCATTCTAACTGAGGTAGTTATTTCCCTAGGATGAGAAACTGAAGGTCTTCAAAGATGATACTGATATCAAGGATATGTTGCATAAAACCACTTGAGTGAAGAGAATATGATGCAATAAAATCCAAAGGTGCTCTGTGTATGTGTCTGTACACACATGGGCACAAGTTATTTAGGGGAAAATAAATAAATAAATAAACAAGAATAGAAAAGAAAGACAAATACTTAGGAGATTATAAACCAGAAATAGAACAAAACTTTCCTTTTTAACTCGTGTCTGTATGGCAGCCCTGTTGCACCAAAAAATTCAAAGGTCTGATAGAAGAAAATATATGTCAGATAATTCACAGAAAAAGTGATCGGTTTTTACTTTCATCTTTACAGCTGAACACTTTATCTGATTATAGTTGAACATATTTTCTTCAATTGTTAAAAACTTTGTTTTAAAAGAAGACCACAAACGAGGTATGAGAAAAACAGTATTTAACTAGATTCTTCATCCAGCTAGGCCTGTAGTCTGTTTGAAAGCAGATGTTACTTCCCCTTAGTTATTCCTTATTACCCCCTTCATTTCCAAGGAAACTTTTGTTTGTGGAGGGGGTTTTGTGGGGTTTTTTTCCAAATTGGATTTCAGTTGTCCTTTCTGATGGATGACTCAGAAGAATAACCAGTAGTAGATGCCATGGAAGGAGTATATAAACATTACAGAAATGCAGTAATAATTTTCTGGTTCTGCATTCCAAGCTTCCTGTTCTCTGGCAACAGCTATACAAATACTACTACCAAGGGCAGAGAAAGGAAAAAAGAAAAAAAAAAAAAAAGGGAAAAAAAAAGGATGATCCCTGTTTTAATACACTGAGCGTACAATAGATAATACCGTACATCCCAAGGACTGAGCCAAACAAAAAGGCACTAATATAAGTGCATTACTTCAGAGTTTTCAGTGTGGAAAAAGCAGGAGGAGAGAGAGTTGACTATTAATTAAGTGTAGATAAGGAGATATACAGCTTCATTTGAGGGAGGGACATGCAAAAGACAAAAATGTAACTTAGAATAATAATGCAGAAGGAAGTTCAGGAAGGAAGCAGGCATATCAAGGACAAAGGAAAACCAAGGGAAAAAGTGAAGATGTAGGTTTTCAGACTTCAGAAAGGGTCATCCCATTTGAGATTTAGTAAAAGACAATAATTGGTGTCAAGGTGGTGAAAGTAAAAGAGAAATAAAAAGGCAAAACAAGTTGCTGCAAAATGATAGACATTTGGTTAAAGGAGCTGAGAATAGAAAGAAAAGTTATTCGTCACAGAGACAGGGAGAGAGGAGAATGCATATGACTCTCCTCAAGAAAAGCAATCAGATACATTACAAAATATGTAGTGTATACTTCTGGATAAAGGAAGTAGGTGACAAGGGGCAAAGGGAGACATTCAGATGTTGTTTGTTAAGAAAGATCTTCTTAAATCACAGAATCATAGAATAACAGAATGCCTGAGGTTGAAAGGGACCCTTGGAGGCCACCTGGTCTAAGCCAGGCTCACATAGAGCAGGTTGCCCAGCTTCCAAAGATCTAGAAGGACAGAGAGTTCACCACCTCTCTGGCCGACCTGTTGCCATGCTAAGTCAACCCCCAGAGTAAAAAAAAATTGTTTCCTTACATTCAGGAGACCTCGTGTGTTTCAGTTTGTGCCCATCTCCTCTTCCCCTGTCACTGGCCAGCACTGAAAACAGCCTGGCTCTGTCTTCTTTGCACTGTCCTTTAAGGCATTTACATACGTTGTTGAGGTTCCTTCCTGAGCCTTCTCTTCTCTGGCCTAAATAGTCCCAGCTGCCTCAGACATTCCTCATGTGAGAGAAAATTGTAAAAAATAATAATGACTGATGCTACTATCTCTAAGTTACACTGAAGATATAATGAATCATTGTGACTATAAAGTAACATCAATTAGCTGAACATGGAGTGTATAAAGTGTATAACTGAACATTATGCACAATGTGGAATGTGTGTGATAGATCCACTAAAAGCATTTACTTTACTGATACTGATGTGTTAACAACCAGAATTTACCAACATTTAAGCTAAGTTTCTTGGAAGTACTACTGCTCTCCTTGTGCTTTGCCATGTCTCCTCTGAACTGAACAGTTGCAAGAGCCCCATGGGAGTACCATGACAAGAGAGATGTAGTTTAACCAGGAATTCTGGTTAAGGGAGGAAAATGGTAGGTTTATGCATCTAAGCTCTGTCTAAACAAAAAAAAAAAATCCCCTCGCGTGGACATGAATATGTATCCAGCTATTCCAAAAATAAACATGAACTGCTTGTTCAGATATGTGGCAACAATAACTTTAACTTTTGAATAATGCTTTGAAGCTGCTTAAGAAATTTTCTGTACAGGAATAGATTCTATACATGTCATAAAACTGGGTGTTGTAGAAGACAGAAGAATCTGAATACAAGAACTCAACTTTGGACAAAACATAACCCGCATGAAATGTATATAACTTCTATCATTTATGTCAACAAGTAAATTGATTAATTTCCTGTCTCTATTTACAAATAAACTAGAGTCATTAAGCCCAGAAGGCAAATCTCTTCACCACTCAGATCACTTAATTCCCCCACATAAGTTTTGGTAGCAGGACAGGTTAGCAATCTATATCACACAGACTAGTATCTAAAGAACCTACAGCAACAGTTCTTGAGATTGGTTCATTATGCACATCAAAAGAAATAATTTGAGAGCTGAATTTTTTCCTGTTTACTAAGCAAAAAGTTTTCACTAGTTTAACATGTCAAGCTGTTATTAACTTCCATAACTTCAGCCAATATGAGTAATTAGTTCAATATCACTGTGTATGCATTACAGTTCTCTTTTTTTTTCTTACCCAGATGGTCAAAATGGTCTCAGCTGTTCACAGGAATGAAAAATTAAAAAAATAAAAATTAGACTTCTTGAAATAGTTTGTTTCTGAGAAATGTTGATGAATTCAAGCCTCATTATACCCATGGGACCTGACAGAGAACAGGATCAGAACCTCAGTACATTCAGATATTTATACCTAGTTAGTGGGAGAAGGCATAGTTTTTAGTCTAAAGTATTTACAACAGGAAAACAGATTAAATTAGCATAGTTATGTCCCAAATATTTTTAATAAAAGGAATCATATGGCGCATACAAATTCAGATTCACATTCAGCAATTTTTTTTTTTTTTATTCCTGCTTGGCTAAAATTAGCTATTCTGTTTTTTTCCTGCAGTAAACAGCCACAGTCCCTACTCTTATTTTTTAAATAAATGATGAAATAAAAGAAAATTCTTTTAACTACATATTGGTTAAGGAATGCTTTTGGTATGCTGTACTATAATGAAGCATATTAATAAGGATGTCACTGCCAAGATAGTATAGCCAATATTTTCATAACCAGCATCTTAGCTACTTACTGATGAATTATGTAGGTTCACTTCACCATTATTTTTAAGCAGTTTTTGGTTTTGAAGTAAATGAAACACAGTGCTAGATAAGAATTTTGAGCAGGATAAGGTAACTAGTCCCATCTGCTTTTCCTGACTTGTTTAAAGTCTCTCAGAATATCAACAAGTACTGAAGATACCCTATTTATTTCTTGGCTCTTGTGGTATACTTGGGTCTCAGGATACACTTAACTTAAATGCATTATGTTAGGTATATGCCCACTGAGGGCACCAAATCAGAAAATCAAACCCAGTATTTTGAAACAAAGTTTCAATTGTACAATTAAACAATATACAACCTTTTCACTTTTTATTTTCTTCTCACCTTTAACCTAGGGCTAAATTCTTTTTGTCAGACTACTTACAGGAACTTAACTTGCCCATTGGGTTCACTTAAGTTAATTGAAAGCAAACTTTCCTTCATCTATTACTTCAAACCTAATGAATTTTATTTCTCAGTAATTTCTAATGAATAAATGTACATAGTTCATCGCTGAATAGAGTATACGAAAACCACTTTCCTGTCCAGGGTCTGAGATTTATGTGAGGAAGTTTCTGTGGGCTTAGACGTATTCCACCAGGTGTACCATCAGGAAAGAAATAGTTCAAATTATTCTGCTGCCTCTTCTGATTCCCATACAGGACAACACTATTTATAATCCTTGGTACTGGTCAAAATTTTTACATTCATTACCATGCTTCTATGCTGGTTTTTTTTCTAATAGTGGGAGCAAAAATAATTAAGTTTAATGAAGGCAGATACTTGTTATCTTTACCAAACCAGTGACCAAAATGCAGATTTTCCCAATGCCAGAAATCTCTAGAATCTCCAAGGAGCTGAACAATAGAATCCAGAAAGAGGACAGATCATGTTTATATTTTTAATGCTAAACTGAAACCCTTTTCCTTTCCCTTCACCTTCCAATAAGAACAGGAATGCAAAAACAAACTACTAAAAACTTCATTTTTAAGATAAAAGAAAATAATCCCTCAACAAAACATATGACAACTATGCAAGAACCTTGCTCTCTGCATCACACTAAAATCAAACCCCATTTAAAAGCTTGAGTCCTTAGACTGACCACCCACCTAAAAATAAAAATCAGTGTGTGGTGAGGATGTTACAAAGTTTTACACCTGACTTTCTGAGGTAACCAGAACCAGAATGTACTGGTTGAGGCTATCACTCTACACCTGTCAAGCTAATATATAGTTCCTTTTTGGATGTTAGTGTTTGGCTAAATCATTTAACTTGACATTTTCTTCTGCAGCATCAGGGACTTAGTTGCAAAAGTGACATGTCTGCAATCTTTATGCTCATTATTCAGAGCCTCATACCTGGCTCTTTTGAAAAACAATGAGCCTTACAGGGAAAAAAAATCTAACAACTACAGCCTTCTCTTGACAGGAAAGAACTAAAATTTAGATTGACTGTTCCCCCATTTTGCTATATATTGACACAGAATAGCAAGACACAGCAGTGTGTTTCTCTTTATGTGTTATAGTAGCGGGGTGAATTTAGCTCAGGCTGTGAAACACAGACATGATTCTTCCTGTTGCTTATTGTTCAGGAAACAGATGCTTTATCATATAGTACCAGAGACTTTCAGACATGACCAAGTTCACCTTAGCAACCACTCTACAGATCTCAAAGAATACATGGCATTATTTCTGTTATGAAAAATGTTAGTTTTATCTACAATCAGTAATAAATGTTTACCTAAAAGTTAAATATTAGTCCTACTTTTGAATAGTAAAAATATTATTTTGGTCCCCAATTTTGTTGATTAGCCTCCTGTAAGAAGAAATGGTTAAGATATCATCTTTTGACTTTGTCATGCCTGTTCAGAAGCCCAGGCTTTACCTTGGTCCTGATTTATCAAGAAATCAACTGGTATGTAGGTTAAGATCAAGGGGACCCAAGGGAAATACCTGTATGTTATAAAATTATTAAAGCTGGGTACATGTTCAGAAGCCTTGCTGAGTCAACATCTTCCTAATCTTTATGTGTTATTGAAAATATCTTCAGATATGAAATAAAATTTTCATGGATGAATGAGGGTCGTGGCATCTCTGTTAGTCAGTAAAAATGGAAATGGAAAAGGAAAGGGTTTTCAATATACACACATAACTATAAATCAGAAAACACTCACTAAGCAATTAAGTTAAATTACTTTTTTCCTCTGACTTAAGTAGAATGAGAATGTCACTAACACTAAGAACAGGGAAATATACAAAACTGCATAAAACTGGAAAATGTTGTGAAGTGTTTTTTATCTTATCAAAACCCCCAAAAAACAACTGTTCTGTTAATAACCAAATAACTCATACTTCTAGTAATTATAACCTTTTTCAGTACATGTAAATACTTCTTGCTAGGCTTCCTGTGCATTTAAAAACAAAAGTGCATTTGTAGCATTCCCTATAGGACGGCTTTTGGGGCCACATTACACTCTAAATATTTGAGTGTACTCTTATTGAAGTCATTAGAGCTATTCATATACAGGAAGTGAGGCACATGCTTGGAATAAGGTGGAGGCTTCAACATAGTTATTACAGAATTCCAAATTTTTAATCTTAGATAATTAGGATCATGAAATACCACATGGACAATGTCAGTAGTAAAAAACAAAAGTAGAGACATTTCTTGGGACAATTTATTATGGCAAGTTCATTTTTATATTACTTTGGATTTTTCCCCAGTATTTTGATGATGCTCCTTAAAGTTTATCTTCAGAAAAGCTATTAAAGAATTTTGGCAGAGCTTGTTCAGTTTCCTGAAATAGCTGGGGGTCTAGCAGTGGCATAAATAAACAGTCGAGTTGAATACAGGGCTTTGGCTGGTCCTTTTTACCAGCTGTGCTAATAAATCAATTTGATGGTGTGGATCACCCCGATGCGTTCCTTCCTCTAATGCTGCTAACTTGGAAGGGCTGTTGTTTTACTGTTGGATTTTCATTTGCAATACTGGCCAGCTGTTCCGAAAACCCAGATGTTTGAACAGAAAAATAAACAGATGACCTAACTGAGATAAAAACTTTACAAAGAGCTTTATTTTTTCCCCTGCATAGTCAGTCTTCTGCATCAAAGCATGGTACATCAAAATTCTGTGAGGCTAAAAATATTTTAGTTAAATCAGCCCCAAGCAGGCATACAAACACATTTAATATCATTTAAATTATTATTACAGCACTTTATACAAGTCTTAAACTGTTACAGAAGTACTTGCACAGTGCATTTGTATAGTTTGAAACAAAGCTATTTTTGAGAGTCCAAGAGACTGAAATGGATTTTCCTACTTTCATGTGTTTTACAATTAATATGGGTAACATGGATAGAGGGTTATGTTCTGACCCTATTACTATTACACTCATTAAAAATTAAAATGAATATTTTCATCTATGCACATGTTTTATCAGAATCTAAATCCCTGGCAATTTTTTCCTAGAGGATACACATATTCACTTTACTATGTTATAGGAAGCCTCAAGGACTGCCTTGTTACTATAAGGTTCAAGGCTTCTGTGAAAGCATCTAGTTGTGTATGCATAGACATCTAATGTGCATGGAGTACCAATGATTGCATACATTAAATCAGGTTTACCACTGAATGTCATTTTACCCAAAATGTTAGGTATGCACTGCATGACACTTCATCCTCCTGTTATCCGTTTAAACACCTAAATGGCCACTAATGCTATAGCACGTGAAAGTCTCAGAATGATCAATAGCTTCACCTCCATAATGCTAAGTATTAGCATTCCAGTTTTACAGCCTGAGAACCAAAGATGAATGTGGCATAAATAACTTGTAGACCTTATCCTTATGTGCAACCAAGAATGAAATGCAGCTGGGTGACTGGCAGCTGATGTTGATATGATTCTTCTGTTCCGACTGGGAACTTTTGTGTGATTTATGAAGTAAGTTTTTTTTCTACGGATTATCAACTTGTCCCTCAATCAAATTTTTAGGCAAAAGTCCATGCTTTGGTATGAGTTTTAGAGTTTGGACAGAGAGCTCATGAGTTGCACGCACTCTACAGCAATGGAGGAGGAGATGAAGCTCTGTTTCTCCTTAGCCCTCACAGGAAATAGACTATTAAAAGCCAGTGAAAAGAGAAGCTACTCAGAAAGCAATTCAGAGCACAGATCGTATTTAGGTGCTCTGAATCACTTTAACCAAGCACATCTCTGTGCCCCAGTGGTAGAACTCTAGCGGGCTACAGTAGTTTCAGCTGCTATGCAGGTGTAACAGTGAGCCCACTAACATCAATGGTAATTCTACAAAAGCCTAACAGTTTGGCTTTAGTTAAATGTGCTACAGGCTAGCCATTAATAGCTGAAACTGGGACAGTGCCTTAGCCTCAACTAAAACACAAGGCTAAGTAAGCAATAGTCTTAATGTTTGTTTATCCAGCAAAGCTACTGCACAGTGAATTAGGATAAGAATTCATATTATTATAGCTACTTTATAATAATTCTTGCTGTGATTATTTCTATTCTACAGTAAGGGTATTTTATTGTGAGACAGCTTATTCACTCTGAAAACTGTAAGTTAAACTTTGAAAATGGTCCTCCACTGAGCCATTTCCCTCTCAGTGAACACTAAGAACATCTAGATAAGGAGCAGTGTAATGTAAATAATGAAGAGTGGTTGGCATGATATGATAAACTATTAGTTTACATACAGACAAGTCTTTCAACTCTCTGTATGAGATAGTTCATGTTGCCTTTCTTTTGTCATTAAAATATGCAATACTCTTGATCTTAAGGCTAATTCTTGAGGAACTACCATGTACCCTCTTTTCACTGTGACAGATATGCTTTCAGAAACTTTCTTATCCACCTTTGAATTCTCTGTTGATCATCCTCTTCTCAAGTTTGGCTAATAATTTTCCTGTCTATGAAATGTTTTACTGAAGTCCAGAGAGATCAATAAAGACTTTAAATGGACCTTACAGAAAGGCCAGTGTAAGTTAAGCAGCAGGGAAAAGGAAACTACTGAAAGCAAAGAGGCATCCTTTAAACAAGAGAAGCCAGTTTCCAACAAGAAAAAGACAAGGACATATAGCCTGGTAGGGAAAATGTTAAGTCACAATCAGAAAAGCCAACAATTATTCTGAGCATCAACTTGCTAGAATGATGAAAACTAATAAAAGGCAGCATTTTCAAACACCTGCCACAGAGTTGATCAGGACAGTATGTGATTAAGGTGTAGAGGGAATATCAAAGAATAGTGATACATAGCAGAAAAGCCAAATCCAAATCAACTTTTTTTTTGTGACAGTATCTACTATGAAATTATTTGCAGCAGTTTCCCAACAAAGCTGTTCTTCACAGAGGACAAGGGATGGGTTCATACTAAAATGTCAGTATAATAGAATTTATGATAAACTGGTTATATGAACATTAAAAAATTGCAATAATGAGATGGCATGTTCACTCAAGTGTTCCGGAGAAACTAAAATCCTAAATTGCTATGATGTGGAGCCCACCACTGTCATTAATGTCTATACCAAAAAAACCCCAGAAAATAAACAAAGACTGACATCACTTTTTAGAAAAGGATCTGTGAAAGTTCCAGAGAACTACAGCCCTTTACTTCTGACCTCTGCAATCAGTAGAAGTACAATTCCCTACTATAGTAAAGAATTTGATCATGTGGATTATTACACAGTATTGGAGGAAATAATTAATAAGATTTTCACCATCTAAAACATTCTTTGAATATTCAACATGTCAGTGTTCACAGTAGAAGAATGTCAGTTACGGGGATTTGTGATAGTAGATTGTATTTAAAACTAATGTAGGAAAGAAGGTCGATGGTAAAGTTACAAAATTTGCTGATAGTAATATAAGTGATATGAAAGTTGACTGTGAAGAGTTGCAGAAGGATTTTGCAATGCTGATAAAGTGTGTTGAAATTATTTGTCAAGATAAAGTCTTTGTCAACACAAAGTAATTTACGTGGGAAAAAAATAAGCCTAAATATACTAAGACTGTGATACCTTATTACTACTCAGAAGAGTCATAGTAGGTAGTTCTCTGAAATGGTCAATACAAGCCTTAGCAACATCTGAAATATCATAGAAAATACTAGAAAGCAGCAGAGAATTGAGAATAAATTAGTAATCACTATCACTCTGCTACTGTATAAATTCACATTTTAAATAAAACATATGGTTCAGGTCATTCCATCTAAAACAGAAACCACCAGAACTAGGATAGCACAGCAAATAGTGAAAACAATGCTCAAAAGAAAAATGGTGTCAATAAAAGGAGACATTAATTAGCCAGGAACCATTTCTCTTGGAAAAAAGTAAGCAGATAGGAAAGAAAAGTATTCTAGATGCCTAGAAAATCATGAATGCAATGGAGATGCTGGGTAAGAAAAAATTGTTCACTCTTTCTTCTATGTATTGAGTTTATGTGGCAAGGTTTAGCTAGCTGGGGGAGGCTGTAAGGGGGCTTCTGTGAGAAGACACAAGAAGCAGCCCCCAAGTCGGACAGACAGATTCAGCCAGCTCCAAGAGAGACCAACTCATGAACCAGTCAATTATATTTGTAGCATCTCTGTGATAACATATTTAACGGTAAAAAAATGCTGCACAGTAGCTCTGAGAGAGGAGTGAGAAAATGTGAGAGAAGCAGCCTCACAGATACTGAGGTCAGTAGAAAAGAAAGGGAGGAGGTGCTCCAGGTGCCAGAACAGACATTCCCCTGCAGCCCCTATTGAAGACCATGGTGATGCAGGTAGTCTCCCTGCAGTGCATGGGTGACCACAGCAGAGCAGATATCCACACTGCAGTCCATGGTGGACCCCACACCACAGCAGGTGGACATGCCCTGAAGGAACCTGCAGCCTGTGGAGAGCCCATGCAGGAGCAGGCACGTGGCAGAAGCTGCAGCCCATGAAGAAGAGCCCATGCAAGTGCAACTTTTCTAGCAGCACCTGTGACCCTATGGGGGACCTACACTGGAGCAGTCTGTTCCTGAAGGGCTGCAGCCCATGGAAAGGACCCACGCTAGAGCAGCTCATGAAGAACTGCAGCCTATAGGAAGGACTCACATTAGAGAAGTTTGTGAAGGACTGTGTCCTGTGGGTGGGATCCCACTCTGGAGCAGGAGAAGAGTGTGAGGAGGAAGGAGAGGTGGAGATGAAGAGCTATGAACTGACTGCAACCCCAATTCCCCATCCCCCTGTGCCACTTGGAGGTAGGAGGTAGGAGGTAGAAGAGTTAGGAGTTAGGTTGAGCCTGGGAAGAAGGGAGGGGTGGGGGGAAGGTGCTTTTAGTTTTGTTCTTATTTCTCACCATCCTCCTCCGTTACAATTAATTGGCAATAAATTAAATTAATTTCCCCGATCAAGTCTGTTTTGCCTGTGACAGTAATTGGTAAGTGAACTCCCTGTCCCTGTCTTGACCCACAAAGTTTTTATTGTATTTTCTCCCCCTGTGCTTTTCAAGAGGGGGGTGACAGAATGGTTTGCTGGGCACCTGGCAGCCAATCAAGGTCAACGCACCACATCCTAACAAAAAGAGTGGTGAGTGCTTATTCAATTGTCAGGAAGCAGGTTTAAAACAAAATCAGTACGATTTTTTTTGACCCCTAAAAAGTGCACAGTTAAAAGGCAGAAGTCATTGCCATAAGTTCTTAGAAAACATTTGCTACTGGAGTTGTGCTTTAATGTATGAAGTGTTTTAACATTCAGGGACAGCAATTACCCTATTCCAGTGCATTCAGTTAAACAACTGAGCATGAGTGTACCTCAGAAGTAATTTTCACTTCCATGCTTCCATTCCCATTAGCCCTTACTGCTTTATTCACAACAGAGCTTCATCCATATTGGAAAACAAAGGTAAAACCTCAAGAAATGTTAGGTCATGACTAGGTTACAGTTTTGCAGAAATGGTTCAGTGTAGTGGGGCAGTGGGAAATAGCAGCTGTCCTGACTGCTCTAGGATGCAGTCGCAGTTTTTCTGAGGAGTGTTTCTGTGGTCAGTGATCAACACATCACTGGGTGAGCAGAACACAGCAGGGATCCTGCAACTAATTCGTCAGTAACATACATTCATAACGCACATTGTTGCATCACAACTGCCGAGCCCTTCAACCTGAGAGGCAGTGGGGCTGTATCAGCATAGGGATGTGGTTGCTGTTCCCAGGGGTCAAGTTAATTCCTCGGCATGGTACTACCCAGCAGCTAATTTGCCACTATCTGTATTGCAGCAGGTAGATATGCTCTTAACCCTTCTGTGTTTCTCCATGTTCAAAACTGGAGGCAAACCTACTTGCTTTGCTTTCAAAAATATAGGAAAGATTGTTATTATTTGTACAGAGGATTTACAAATGGAAAGTGCAATAAAATTTTTAGCCCACCAAAGTTAATGAAAGTTCTGCTGCTGACTTCCATAAGGCCAAGGTTTTTATCACTTAC
The DNA here is from genome assembly GCA_023375905.1 of Nycticorax nycticorax. Lineage (NCBI taxonomy): Eukaryota > Metazoa > Chordata > Aves > Pelecaniformes > Ardeidae > Nycticorax > Nycticorax nycticorax. The sequence goes on along the minus strand of JAKFQP010000335.1, from coordinate 647,001 downwards.
ATGTGCTGTTTACTGTAAGAACTAAACTGTAGTGATTTGCACCTTCTGTCTTAAGTTATGGTGGGGGGGTGTGTAATTTTCTTCTGACTTTCTTGGAGTGAATTTTTTCTTGCCTGGCCTCTGCTCAAAGAAAGGTTCAAGCTTTTTTTGTGTTCTAACCATGAAAATAATACACTTTCCTCATATGTTCAGATCAGAAATTTTCCACTTGAATTACTGAAAATTGGCTTAAAGGGAAAGTGGATGGAGGGGGAGAGGAGTAAAATAGTACTTTTTCAATAGACACCTAAAAGTAAAAGGTGTTTTGTCATAAATGGTTAAGGTTGCCAGTTTCATAAATATGAAATAGAGTTTCTGACTAGTTGTATGGATGTGAAATGGTTAAGTTCATGCATTTGAGGATGATTTGTTAACTTGTTAATTTGACAGACACAGTTTCTTTACTTTCATTAGGGAAAATTTTGCTGTTCTCTGAATGCAAAGCTGCATTTATGAAGATTTTGCTGACTAGGAGAAGAGAAATTAAGGATCACTTCTAGCATAAAGCAGTTTAGCAAAAGTGATTTTAAGCAGCTGAAGAAGATCTGTCTCTTAACCATTCTGTAAAATTATTATACTTTTTTCTGTAGTTCTACAGTTATCAAATGGATCTTTGTATTTCCAACAGATAACATGCTGAAGGTATACCTCCTGACTACCATTCTACACTCTTCTGAACACTGGAAAAGAAAACTACTAAAAACCCACAAGTATTTAAGCCAAATATAAGTAAGGATTTATGTGGTGAAAACTCATTACAAACCATAATACAGTACAACTTCAGATATTTGTAGACATTAAGATGAAACTATGAAAATAAAATGGTCACACTGATTATTTACAAGCATAATCTACACTACAAAATAGTAATAGGTAAATGAAGACTGAATTTGCTGATCCACTGACAGAATCTCAACCTAGTAGACTAAATCAGCCAATGAACAATGAAGAGGAAAAGAGCAGAGGTAGAGGAAGGAAAGGAGAGAGATTATGAGTACGCACTAAGCCCTGAGCTAAGCACTAAGCACTAAGATCACGAGTATGCATGAAGTTACTTGGATAGCAAATGAGGCTGATGGAAATACAAGAATGTCTGTCTTGCAAATTATAAATGACCTGCACCTCCTGAGACTGTAAACTTGAAATAGAATGGCTGTGGATAACACCTTCTGCACCACTGAGTCACACTGTGGGGCAGAATTGAACATGCCAAATAGAATATATACTGTGCTCTGGTATATTATATATGCTGCACAAATTATCGAAGATCCAAAGAGCTTTCTAGTGATGCACAGCATCCTGATCTCTTAATGCATAAACAGAATTTGGCCAAGTTCATTGAAAGCCTCATAATAACTGAGGTTCTTGAGCTAACTTCACTTTTTACAGAGTATTGTCCACCCTATTTTGACAGCATGGAAAGAAATGCTATTCTCTTCACATCTTCAAAAAGATGTCTGGTTTCCATGCATTCAAGCTTCCAATCTGTTGAAATATTAGTCCAACTAAAGCATTTTCTGTATATTGACAACTAAACATATATAGTCAGTCACATGGGTATCTGAACACCTTACACCTTTGTATGTTTGTATTCCACATGTCTATGAGGTAGGTAAGCATTCTTTTAAGAACTGAGACAAATGCAGTGATTTTCCCAAACTGCTGGTGGGGACTGAACATCATAGCCTTAAAATTAAGGCTGTTGTTAGTGAGTTGGTTTTCCATCCCTACATGGGACCAGCAAAACTTTTATTATTAGATATCAGGTATAACTTACTTTTTTCTTCCCCAGCAAGGGACATCAATTCACCTAAATCAAGCCTTTCCCCTGAGGCTGATTGGTTTTGCAAAACCTCTGTTAAAAAAACATGCAGATTTCCATTGGAAAGCTCAGAGCTTTAATGACACTTCACCCATACTAGTGTTTCTTACCTATCTGCTGGAAATACATGTTTCCAAGCTGCTAGATCTTTTTCATACCAGTTGATGAGCTGGACAAAAGTGGAACCCTGGCAACATAGAAAAAGCAAGCATGTTTCTGTAAATTCTCTAGAGTTTTGAGATTCATCTTCCTAGTTTTCCAGATTAAAAAAAAAGGTGCAGGGACTGGATATGTTCTTCAAAATCATCCTTGTTTATATACATGTATCCCTCTGTATGAATATATTTAGCTCTAGCCTACATTTTGACTATCTGCAAAACAATCATAACAAATAAGGTGTTCTCTTTTCTTTAGGGACTCCATCTTAACTACCCAGTTCCTCATTAGAGAGCTACTTATTTACGTGCCTTCTGAATGAGACATAATGTTAACTCTGTTTCCCACACCAAATACAATTTCTTTTAATATAAACTGATTATGATTTGCTTCACTAACTTTATAAAGATTGTAATACCTGCTAGCAGGATGACTGAAAAGCCTTGCTATGAATCCTAATTGATAAATTCATAAATATAAGCATGCAGAGAAAATGCAGTGTTGTCATTTCAGCGATGTCTTAAGGAGAGGTTTTAATGATAATTTTATTATGTTCTATTATATGTAGATAACATAGATGTGATCCTAAAAAACTTTGAATTTCAGCTTCCATTTTGTAATTTTTCCTGAAATGTTTGCCTCTAAAGATTAAAGTGGCTTCATGCATGTGTTTGAGTCCGGTTGCTCAGAAGCTCATGAAGGCAGTACCATCTGTGGCAAGATTCTTATAGTAATCTTGCACATCCCTGCCATGCAACACAGTGCCAGTGACCAATCTGTCACACATTTTCTATCAAAACAGATGGGAAACAGGTAGTTAACCTGTTAGGTAGGTAGTTTTGACTAAGATTTCTCCTGTGTTGTTTAAGTCCACTCATAAGCAAAAGAAAACTCTGGAACACAAGACAGACTAAAGAGGGGGAGGGATGAAAAAGAAAAAAATTACTTCCATCTGATTTCCAATGGCCCTTTCTGCCACCTTACCTCTGTGCCACATGAGGGCTGGCCTGTTCCTGGTGTTCCAGAACATCTGGGCATGAAACACCATCAGGTTCTAGGTAGTCCTGCTACAGATTTTGATGGGAAAAGAACTTCTCCTCAGCTATTTGTACCAAAGTCTATACCAATCCTGTAATAAAACTGGGTTTTAGAAACCTTGATGAGTGATGCATATGCATAAAATTTTATATACCCTTGCTCTACCAATCATGTGACACACCTCACATGGTGGATCCTATCATGTACAAATCCCTAAAAATTCACTATAGATGGCATTTTGTTATTTCTTTATATAATGACTTACAATTGTACTCAGTGGGTGTTACCATAGATTACATAAACAAAATAATATGGAATATCAGTAATTTAGAGTAAGTTTTATGAATGAAAGTGCCTTGGATCAAAGAATGATTTACAATACAAATACAATTTTTGCATGTAAATAAGTTTCTTCCTGGAGATGTTTTTAGGACTTTTACATATATGTGTGTTCATATATATATATGCATATATATACACACATATATGTTAAGGAGATTAAAACTTTTTCTTAGATGAAAGAGGAACATATTTTCCTGTTCGAAACAGATTTTGACAGGTAGATTCACGAGTATTTGCATCTTTAGTAAAGGACTAATGAAACCTTTTGAAAAGTAATGTACCTCAAGAAACAGTAAATGATAACAACTGGTGCACAACTTTTTATGATTCGAGCCTTATAGATAAAATCAAGTTCTCCAATAATAAACCTACTGTGTTAGACAATGCTCCATTAAATAACAACAGATGTAGTTTTTATTTTACTGAACAAAAATTTGTTCAGTTTTGTAACAAGTCTTTCCTTATTGCTTCACTTATGTTTACATGAAGCTTTGACAGGCATTTTAAAGGAATAAAGTCAGGCTGCAAAAAATTATATTTGACTAGCATCATCATATCATTTATATCATCACCAGATTATTTATGTTTTACAACAATGTAGGGCATTTTTTTTCTAGGTATTTATTTTGAACCTATGTTATATAAATCTACAATTTCATTTGACTTTATTTTCATTTTTTGTAAGTCTTACTGAGTCAGCTGATTTCAAAAACAAGTTTTGAAATGACAGTATTATTTCTAATTTACAATCAGTCAGAAAACTGATTTGACTTTGCTTCTTTACGAATATACTTAAATTGTTGGTGTTGAATTGGAGGTTCAGCATAACTTTATATGTGTTAAATAGATACACTAAACCTCTGCTGTTAGAAAAAAATATGCTACCAAAAATAGATATCAATATTTGGCTAGCATAAAGGGGAAAGTGGCAATTACTGACTTTACTTTACTTAGCTAGGCATGTTTGTCAGAGAAAATAAATTGACTTTTGAAATATAGGAATCACAGAAACAAAACTGATGGCCAGCTCTCATTCAAACTGCTTATTAGTATAACCCTATGAGAAAGCGGGAAAAATTTTTAGTAACTGACAAGTGAACCTATGACGCAAACAGAAATTACAACTTTATGTTTTCCTTTTCATGGAAAAGGATAGTGTCACCCTAGCCAGTGAAATAAGATATTAAACAAAATGTCTATCTCATGTTTTTAATAAAATGAGATTGAGATCTTTTGTCAGTTCGTTGATTAAGCCTGTGGTTTTAATCTTTAACAAGTCCTTAGTTTTTTTACCAGTGACATGGTTTTGATTTCAGAAGAGAGCAGTAACAAACTCCACAGTTAAAATAATTTCTTATCTAGGGAGCCAGGTTTATAAAACCTCTCTTTACAACTGCAGTTCTGTATTCACAATTAACTTCACATGCAAATGTTAGGATCTTTACACTTTCAAATTACTGAATCTGAGTGCAATTAGGTACTGGAATAATGTTATAATTTCTGAAACAATTAACATTGTATGTTCAAGATTTAAGAGGAGAAATAATACCTAAGGTATGCTAGGTTAATGAAATCAAGAGTATAATTTCTGATGTCTCACATCAGCTGATTTCAAAGTTCCCAAACGTGCCGATCCAGGCTATGTACTAGCCTAAGTCAATGACGATTTTTAAATACCTACTTGCTCTTGATTCACACTATTATTTATTAGAAGATATATCTGAAGTTATTTATTGCCATTATTATTTCCATATGCAAGCAACATTATTAGAATATATGTGCATTAAAGTTGTATGCATCCTCACATTCTTCTACAGTTTCTTAGAATAATAGAAAGTAAAAGACCAGTTAACATGGTAAAAAAAAATATAAGAAGTAATGTACGGTAATAACTAACTAACTAAAGTATGATATGAAAATAAATAAAAAGAGAAAGAACACTTGAAAAACACAGGGGGAAATGGGTAATTTGCAAAAAGGGTATAAAATTATTAATTTTGGTTTAGTACAAAAACAAAGAAAAAAAAAGGATGTTTTATACAACACAAAATTAAAGTGTCTTTTTTAATTTGTAAGACAGTGACATAATTTACACTAGTTCAGTATGGGGCCCTAGACAATTAGTAGGATAATACTGGTTTTTTATAGTATTTGTGTGGAGTCAAGGAGAGATGAGAGAATGCCATCAGCACATTTAAGGTGAATATCTGCATTACGAAGCACAGCACCATAAAGATTCCAGTTAGCTCTGAGACACCTGACATGCCTCTTCAGAGCAAGTGGTACCATGCAAATAATAACACAAATGATAACTCCCAAAGGAGAACATCCATTGCTGTGTGGTACTGCACCTGTGTTAATTGGCCCTGCTGTCAGTGATAATGAGGCTGGGTAGAGTGCTGCAGCAATGCAGCTCAGCTCCTTTTTTGCACCATGAAGTGTGGGCGTACCCTAATTAGCAGGCCATGAGATACATACAGTATGTCTGTAAGCCTGTCTTTTTCCAAGGAAGCCTCAGCTAACATGTTTTATGGCACAACTGGAAATCATATACTTTAACCAGAATTTGTTACGGCCATTTTGAGGAACTTTTTCAACATCTGTAATTTGACAGAGGTAATTAGTACACATGGCTCAGCTTCCCATGCTCTTCCTTGGCAATGACTTTCTTTAACTTTTTAGTGAACAGAGATATGAAAATCATGTCTCATTAGTGGTTGAACAATAACTGTTCCTCATCAAATACAAAAAATTAATAGGGAAGACAATTTTGGTCATTAATAAGGTTTTCAAATGTTGCAAATACTTTTTGAGATAATTAGTAAGCAGTGAAAAAAACCAAATTACTAAGATTTTGCATAGTATGGCTGAAGTCAAGGGAACTTCAAATTAGGTTTAACTGCAAGTCTTGAGAGGAAGTATGCTTTAAAGCATAATTTACAGCATAATTGTGTTTTCTCTGTGTTGTGAGGCTGAGGATTAGAAATTTGGTGGAAACAATGTTTATTTCAAAGACAAAGCAAAGTACAAAACTCTAAAGCAAACTAACAGGTGACTCAGTTTGTCTATAACTGAACACCAAATTAAAAATATGACATAACCTAGTTGTTTATACAATATTGATATACTAAGCAAATAAACAAGTATTTAATTTATAGTATCATGCATGCAAAATAAGTTTAACCTGAGTTCTCTTTTGATAACTGTACAACAAAACTAGTTAAGCAGGCTGCACCTGGAACAGAGAGTTGAAATTATAGATTGAAGTCTGAAAAAGATAACTACATATAAAAGTCTATTATTACAAACATCCTCCAGAAAAATCATGATGAACAAGAGTGGAAAGCTGAATTAATTTAATCTGATAATTAACATACAAAAATATTTACAAAATATAAAATACCAAGTGTATGATATACTCTGCTATTTATAGAAATACTTGAAGTTGTTAATTATTCAACTTAACCAGTCTGTGTGTTTCTTAAGGTAAATGTTATTTATTTGTTTGTATGCAAATGTGAATTTATAATTTTATATATTGGAGAAATCAATATAATTTACTAACTATGCAATTAAGTTGTGAATGTTTGGATTTCTGAGAAAACTTTTTCTGTATGTAGAGTGTACAGGTAGATTAATGGGCCTGGACATGGTCCATGGGCAACTGGCTGTAGATGGCCCTATTTGAGCAAGGTGGTTGGACCAGATGCCCTTGGAGGTCCCTTTCAACCTCCACCATTCTGTGATTCTGTACTGTTGAGATGCACATTTAGCTTTTTTCCCAATGCCTTTCTAATACATTAATTAGGATTTTTCAGAATTCCTTCTCCCAAAATTTTGCTGTTGGAATTTTCTTGGAGAGAATGTTCACTTGGCATGAAATTTAAGTATTTCAAAATTTATTTTATTTTTTTCCTGAGGACAAATTTCAGAGTATTTCTTTGCAACAAGAAGAAATCTTTATTCAGAATTGTATCTCTAATTAACACTATGTACTACTAGAATGTAATGATTTCTTTTTTAAAAAAGGAAGCCTCAGGAAAGCTGTGTATCCACCGATTGGTGGATGCGGAAGCAGGTGATGGGACTGTATAGCCCATTTATCACCCGTTGCAGGTAGTCCTGTCTGAGACAGAGCCAAGGTATTCCATAGCCCAGCTGCAGCACTGCTGTCAGCAGTAGGACGGGAACAGCCCCTGCTGGTATGGTTATTTTATTTGCTGTGGGCAGGGGAACAGATCAAGTTATAAAGCAGGTACAAGAGGGACCGATATGTCTATTGAATAATCTTTTGAGTCAAATATTCCTCTATAAGCCCAACATGCATACATATGCTGTCCTCATCTCTTGGACCTCTCCACATACATGTACTATGAAGAAACATACATGAAACACATATACCTCATTCAACCTCTGTAAATACACACACAGTGTCAGTACAAACTTCTCCTTTTCACCCCTCGGCCATGTTTACCTGTACACCATCCAGACCTGCTCCCAACTTCACATCCCACCCCACTATTGTCTCTCTTTTGACTCTGCTTTCTTAGCCCTTATCATCTATATACTTACAGACATGCACAGAAGTATTTATGCATTGATTCCTCCCTATTTCTTGCATGCATGGTTGAGGAGGCATCAAGATCCTCTGTGCCCAGAACAGATCCTTCTGGAAGTTATGCCAAAGCATATGGAAGACAGGGAGGTGATTAGAGGCAGCCAGCGTGGCTTCACCAAAGGCAAATTGTGCCTGACTAATCTCTTGGACTTCTACAATGGAGTGGCTGCATCAGTGGACAAGGAAAGAACAGCTGATATCACCTGCCCGGAATTCTGTAACACCTTTGATACAGTCCCCCTCAACATTGTTGCCTGTAAATTGGAGAGATATGGGTTTGATGGATAGACTGTGAGATAAGGAATTGGTTGGATGGCCACATCTAAGAGTTAGAGTCAATGGCTCAATGTCCTGGTGGAAACCAGTAACTACTGGTGTCTTAGGAGGGCTCAGAAGGCCAACCGTACTCTTGTCTGCATCAGGAGAAGTGTGGCCAGCAGGTCGACGGAGGTGATTCTGTCCCTCTACTCTGCTCTGGTGAGACCTCACCTGGAGTACTGTGTCCAGCTCTGGAGCCCTCAGCACAAGAAGGACATGGAACTGTTGGAACGGGTCCAGAGGAGGGCTACAAAAATGATCCAAGGGCTGGAGCACCTCTCCTATGAGGACAGGCTGAGAGAGTTGGGTTGATCAGCCTGGAGAAGAGAAGGCTGTGGGGAGACCTGACTGCAGACTTTCAGTACTTAAAGGGAGCCTATAGGAAAGATGGGGACAATCTTTTTAGTAGGCCAGCTGTGACAGGACAAGGGGTAGTAGTTTTAAACTAAAACAGGGTGGGTTTAGACTGGGTAGGTTTAGACTGGATCTAAAGAAGAAATTCTTTACAATGCAGGTAGTGAAACACTGGAACGGGTTGCCCAGAGAGGTAGTGGAGGCCCCATCCCTGGCAACATTCAAGGCCAGGTTGGATGGGGCTCTGAGCAACCTGATCTGGTTAGCAGTGTCCCTGCTCACTGCAGGGGGGTTGGACTAGATGACCTCTAGGGGTCCCTTCCAACCCAAAACATTCTATGGCTCTATGATTCTATACTGGGACCAATACTATTTAATATCTTCATCAGTGACATAGACAGTGGAATTGAGTGCACCCTCAGCAATTTTGCAGATGACAGCAAGCTGAGTGATGCAGTTTATTTGCTAGAGGTAAGAGGTGCCATCCAGAAGGCCTTTGACAGGCTTGAGGAGTGGGCATATGCAAACCTCATGAAGTTCAACAAGGCCAAGTGGAATGTCCTGCACATTGGTCAGGGCAACGCCCCAGTATCTATACAGACTGGGGGATTAATTGATTTGGAGGAGGATTGCAGAAAAGAACTTGGAGATACTGGTGGATAAAAAATTGGACATGAGTCAGCAAGCATATTCTGGGCTTCATCAAAAGAAGTCTGGTCAGCAGGTTGAGGGAGGTGATTCTCCCCCTCTACTCCACTCTCATGAGACCCCACCGGGAGTACTGCATCCAGCTCTGGGGTGCCCAGCACAAGACAGGCTTGGACCTGTTAGAACAGGTCCAGAGAAGGGCCACAAAAATGATCAGAGGGATGGAACAACTCTCCTATGAGGAAAGAATGAAAGAGTTGAGGTTGTTCAGCCTGGAGAAGAGACAGCTCTGGGGACACCTTATTGCAGCCTTTCCATGTGTAAAGGGGGCTTAAAAGAAAGTTGGAGAGAAACTTTTTACCAAGGCCTGTAGTGACAGAAGGGGCAACAGTTTTAAACTGAAATAGGGTAGGGTTAGATTGGAATTAAGGAAGACATTCTTTATAATGTAGGTGGTGAGACACTGGAAGAGGTTTCCCAGAGAAGCTGTGGATGCCCCATCCCTGGAAGTATTCAAGGTCAGGCTGGACAGGGCTTTGACCAACCTGATCTGATGAAAGACGTCCCTGTGTCCAACCATGGAGATTGGACTAGATGACTTTTAAAACTTCCTTCCAACCCAAATCATTCTGTAGTTCTATGATTCTATATTAGTATTTTATACCAAGATATAAACTGTCATAAAAAGCTTGAAAACACAGCCTTAAGTGAGTCAGCTACCGAGCAACAAGATGTTTCAAAATAATTTTTATCATCTCCTCATCTTCCAGTTTTGAAAATCTAGTCCTGTATTCCCATACGCTGAAGTAGATGCTCCTGATATAAAACGTTTTAGTCAAAGGGAAGATTATGTATTTTATGAAATTTTTAGAGGGGAGGGTCCATTTCAGCTTTTATTTCTTTGATACAGAAACTTCAGTTGACTTATGCTTTTTTTTTTTTGTTAATTTCCCTTCCCTAGTCTGTGCCCCTTTCTTTTCAGTTTAGCAACTGAGCACAAATTTCAGTTACTCATTGAGCTTTGTACTCTAATTGGCTGGAAATGGAAGTCAATGCTGTGCCCTGTAATGATCCCTGAGAGTCATTACAGTATTTTTTCAAAGTGGCAGCCATGCAAATGAGAGAAAAATCAGAACAGAATTTATAACTCAGTGTTTTAAGATATTTTTGTAATTTTAAAAAAGAAACAAAGCCTCAGAAAACCCTAAATATACAGAATTTCTAGTTGTGACCTTCAAAAAATACTTTGCTATTCTACTAGCTTATTTGAGGTGCCATTCACAGACTATGCAATGGCCAAGTACGCAGGAACATAAAAGCTTTCTTTTGCTTTACAGAAGCAGAAGTTATTTCCTCACTGTAGCAGCATTTCTGAATCAGAATGACTTCTACTTTTTGCTGGCCATCAGGCTAAATGGGTGAATGACAAAAAATATTGGCCATTCAAAAGACTTTAAATGAAAGCCCTAGCATATACTTAGCTAAAATTGTTCACGTCATGTTCAGTTTTACACAGGAAATAATTTTGACTGATGTCTTCACTCCATGCCGTCTTTTTCCTTCTAGGAAGTGTTACATTGGTGTTTTCTGAAACAGAATTTTTCAACATTTTTTACTGAACAACCATCTCCCATTTACTGAAAGCAAGCTATTACTTCTTCTCCTGTTACTGAGAATTTTTATTTCTATTTCAAAAGAAAGGTAGTGAAAACTATGCTCCTTCCTTCCTCAGCTCATTGCTGTCTAAGTTCAAGGGACATGTTCTGGGTGTTGAAAATGCACAATGAGGCATGAGAGAGCAAGGATATTACCATTTGTCTTCTTCACTGGAGTTTATTCTTAAAAATAATATGATTTGCTCATGCAGCATTTCAAAGTCTGTTCTGGAAAGTACCATAATATTAGTTAAAGCTAAATGTATTCTTTTTTGCAGATAGCAAAGTACTGAAAGCTTATGCAAAAGAACTGAAATTATCATTATTGAGCTTCTATCCCATAAGACTTCACTGAATATTCTATTATGTTATTCAATTTCCCATTGACCTGATTTTGTTCCCCTGATTATAAGAGTCAGAGTATTTCTCAGAATGCTCAAGGTGGCTTCTGTAATAAAGCCAGTTAAGCCTAAAAACTCCCCCCGTGCTCTTTAAAATATAAGCCATTTTTAAATTGATTGACTAAAACAAAACGCCCTCCTCATTCCTCAAGGGATTTATCAGATGAACCTAGGTCACACTGTCAGCTCTTACATGGGCTTCCAGGGATTCAAAATTGAAGATGATGAGAAGTGATGAATCTTGGTCATATGAAAGCCCTGAGGGATACAAAATTTTATTAGGTGGCAGATGCAAAACACAATTAGCCTTCAACCCAGCCATTTTATTCCTAGTAAAGGGTCTATCTGAGTCAAGCTAATTGTCCCCACTTGTCTAGAAATCTATGAAAAGATCTATTGCTCATAGAAATGCTGTTAATAACTTTTTTTCCACTTGCACCTCTGTCTCCTGTTAAGGTCACAAGTTAATACAATAAGGTCTGGATGAGATCAGTGATTTCTATACAGAGCCAGGACAGACCTATCTTTATTTAAGTGATAGTCATTTTGAATCGTTCCAGTTACCGACCTTTGAGGAATAAGACATCTACAGTCACATTTGAGTAATCTGATTATCTGTTACTGAAAATCTTGTATCTATTGGTCTTTGTACAGCTAGCACTGTATTTTCTTACTTCCTAAATCTTTTATGCATTTTCAATATTTATAGTAATTTAAATTTACTAAATATTTCATAGCTGAAACAGTGGGTCTTTCAATTTTTTGAAAACTTCCACTATAGGAGGCATTAATTCATTGAATCCATACTATTAAGCTGTGTGTTTTATTTTTCAGGTATAGGAAGATTTTTACGTGGATGAAGCCATTTTCAAAAAAATTGTTGCTGGGCTAATACTCATAAATTTATAAGAACAAATATATTTTATAACTAGCAGTGTTGCAAACTTATCCTTGGACTCTTCTTCTGTTGTTGATCAATCCATCAACAGAGAAGAAAAAATCACACTGAACAACACACTTCTATTCTGAGATAACATTATATCTGTGGAACCAGCATTTTAATTTCAGTTTCTTCCCTACTATACACAGCATTAACTTCTAAACTTCATTCTTCCAAAAACTGGAAACTAAATATTCACATTCATGGAACAACTGCTAAATGAAAAATAAAATGGCAGCGCTTTCTGAGACTCCAGTTAAGAACATGTGACTAACAGGAACCTGACTGCTTAGTATATTAGGGAATGCCCACGAGAAACAGTTAAAAGTTTCTTAGATAAATAGCTTTGTACCTTGGAAGTCACTTACGTTCTTAAAAAGTATTGTGAGTTGCTACAAAACCAAGAGCCATTCGCACAATCTTTGAACACAAGTTCAGTGACTGCAAAAGCCAAGGCTGGTATTCATCCAAATGACAAGCTTCACACCTGATAGACCGTTTCACACTACTGCGTACACAATTTGCAGCAGCTGCAGCTTTCAGTGTCTCTTAACCAAAGTATGACTAATCAAAAATCAAGAGACAAGTGTCATGAATTACCTTTCTTATAATTTTATGTACATTTTGTACCTACAACATTCATACATTTCTTGATTTTGAAACTTTTTTCATCTTGTATGAATATGAAAAATATTATAATGAAGGTTTATTGTTTTGACCCATTTATTTCAAGAAATATGAAAAACATCTTTTATCTTGAAAATGAATGAGTTCAGTCACACAGCTGGGACACCGCCGGGATCACTTGGAGGAGGTAGGACAGCTCATGCAACTGGAGTGCTGTGGTGGGCAGACACAAGCCCTTCAGGAGGCACACACAGGGAAGGGAGGAGGGGGATGCTCTCTGGGCGATGCTCTCTGGGTGAAGGAGCAGTCAGATGTTGTGGGACAGACACCAGGTTGGGGAGAGCTGGTGGGCCAGAGTCGGAGGAGAGGCCAGTAAAGCTGACAACAAAGTGGGAGTGAGTTACAGACGAGCCAGTCTGGGTGAGGAAGTGGGTGAAACCTTCTTTAAACTATTTGAGAAGGTTTAAGTATCACAGACCCATGACACCTCCTGGAAGGACAGTTTGGCAGGACTGCTTGTGCAATCGATAACTCTGGAGAATATCAGGGGTAACTTGTCAGTACAGGTTCTGGATAGGCCAAGCAGGTCACTCACAGCTGGATCTGCTGTTCACTAACAAGAAGGCATTGGATGGGCATGTGGTTATCAATGGCAGACGCAGCAACAGTGACCATGAAATAATGATCTTCAAGATCCTGGGAGAAGTAAGGAGGGAGAACAGCAGAGCACAGATCCTGGACTTCATAAGAACAGATTTTGGCTTATTCAGGAACGGGTAGATGATATTCCATGGGAGGCAGGTATGAATAGGGAAGGAGCTCAGGAAAGCTACAAAGTCTTTAAGGACAAACTACCAGAACTATTCATCCTGATACTCAGAAAATCAAGGTTGTCTTGGCTAAGTGGGAAACTCACAGCATAGCTCCAGTGCAAAAAGGCAACATAAAGGGTGGAACCGGGACGAGTTATAAAGGAAGGATTTTAAAACTTTGCCCTTGTATGCACAGATGCTTTCAGGAAAGTCAAACTCAGCTGAAGTTGGAGGGACATCAAGGGCACCGAAAGCTTCTACTGCTATGTTCGTAGTAAAAAGCTAAACAAGTGTGAATGCTGCTGAATGAGGGAGGCAATTTAGTGACAGTGGACAGACAACACTGAGGTATTCACTGCCTTCTTTGCTTCGGTCCCCACCAACAAGGTGTGACAGGCCTTGTGGTTTAATGACAGGGCTCAAGGAGGAGAGAAGCTACCACACAGGAATGAGGGCTGAGTCAAGAATTGCTTCCAAGACATCAACTGGCACAACTCTCTGGGACCTGATGGGCAGGCCCTTAGGTGCTGAGGGATCAGGCTGATGTCCCTTCAAGGTCATTCTCCATCAGCTTTGAAATGTCGTGGAGACTGGAGAAGGTCTCTGACAACTGGAGAAATGCAAATTTTGCACCCATCTTCAAAACATGGCAAAATCAAAACCTGGGGAGCTATAAGCCTGTTGCTCTCACTTCCATCTCTGGGAAAGTCACGGAAGAAGTTCTTGTTCACCACATTTTGGGGCAGGTGAGGGAGAAGAAGGAGACTGGTGACAGCCAGCACAGATTTACTAAGGGTAAAATAGACCTGACCAACCTGACTGTCTTCTGTGATAAAATGATCAGATTTGTGGATGAGGGCAGAATAGTGGATGTCATTTACCTGCCATTATTTCCTTACTCATTCTTCTTCTCTGTAGTCCATTATCTGTCTAGACTACAAACACTCAGTGGCAGAACTTTTGCAGTGCTCTGCATTTGTACCTTGCTGAGTATAAAAAGGCCTTCATCAATCCCTGATGAAGGACTTTTAAAGGAAGAGGCAGAAATATCACTCTACATATATTTTTGCCTATCCTATCTTGTTCTTCTCAAAAAGATATAAAATTATTCACATCAATTTTAACACTGTTTTCTGTGGGATATTCTGGTAAAATGAGCAGGGCCTATGAAGCTCAGTGAAGCAGAACCCCAAGCATGTTTCCTTTAAGCCACCATATCAAATTTGGTTCTGTAAATGGGTAGTTTCATACTCAGAAAATAAGTCTATCTGACTGCACATCAGCTACAGTGAATAATTGTACTACTCGTTTTTGCATTGTAAATTTCCCCCTAGATATCAAAACTATAAAAACCATTCATTTACCTGAACTTCACTTCAAGAAAGCATCCAACTACAGCTCAGTGACTTGAATAAACTATTCCCATTTCATGATTAAATGGAATCAAAAATGACTTGTTCTCTTTGTTCAAAGTTTATCTAAACTCTCTTCTGTACATTAGCTTTGTCATTATGAATTTAAGACCCTAAATAAAGAGCATGAAGAATCAAGTTTTATTCACATACTAGCAAAAGACAAATTCTGTCACTTGATAACCATGTGCTATGACAACAATAAATAGTGAATACATTGTATTATTACTTTATGGTGCTAAGGCTTGTAGCTTGGGATTTACTTTGTATTCAACAAGAGGAAAAAATTGCAGAACGTTCCTGTCCAGCTGACCAAGCAGCCATCAAATTAGGGAAAAACTTTAATGCCCATCTGGTCTTCCAGATATTTCCTTTTGCTGTTATTCACATTTTTTACACAAAAGTTAGGCTTATATCACAAAAGCAGACTTAAAAATTCTGAGTTCCTAAAAGCTTTAGCTAGGGCTCTACAAGTCTTTGTTTTCAGGGTTCAGAGAAGGAATAAAGTTATGTAGTTGACTGTGATCTCAGATAATATTTTTTTGCCATATAGGAATAAACTTCATTAATATGTTTTTAGTTTTGTTTTCCACTTATAAAATTGAGGAAGGGCAAGAGAAAGAAAAAAACCCAACCATACTACATTCTTACTTACAGTCTCATATAAATATAATAATGATGGTTTCTTCGTAAAAACCCAGTTCTGAAAATAATAAGCCTAATGTTCTCATAGCAGAAAATGTGGTAAAATTTTTGAGTTTGGCACAACTGCTTTATTGCTCCTGTAGCAGGGTTTGTGAAGTTATTTGGGTTTGATTTTGTTGCTAAATATGACTTCTGTGTTGACATACTTAAAAAATCTTCAGTGCACTAGAACTCTGTGATATAATCAATGTACATTAAGATAAACAAAGTCACTGTTGTGTGAATTTAGGTGTGTATTTAAAACACTCAAGATTTTCAAAACGGTTACTGTGCAGTACACTGCTCAGCTAAATAAAACAAATGTAAGAAAGTCAAACAAAACCTGAAACGTTAACTGAGCTACAGTAGGCACTCTTTAAGATTAAGAAGACACAAAGAGACTCAAACAGTTGTATCAAGATATGACAGCATCATGGACTGGCAGGTCTTAATGTAATGTAATTAAAGGAATGGTTTGTTGGAGGCACAAAGACATTGCATTAGAAATTTCTATTAGATGTCATACTTTTAGCTTAGTCAAATCCCATATATGCACTAACCCCCAGAAAATATGGCTTAAAGTAGCAAACACAAAGTTACTAGGGCCATCTTTTTAATATATTTTAAAAATATATTTTAAAAGTAACTTATAAATAAAATAATTAATTTATTTCAGATATAGACCAGTGCACTTGACCATAGAATTGTCCCCTCAAAAATCTAAATAACCATCTTACATTGGAAAACACCTGTCTGAACAGAACTTTAAGATGCACAGGTATAGATCTTGGACACAGGTTATTTGCCCACTTGTGAACACAAAAAATTAATAATTCCTTGAAGTGAGCCCTAGCCTTTTTAGCAGTTGCTTTCCAGTACCATGTACTGTGTATATGCATGAGTAACAACACAGACCCACAGAGACTTGAACGAGGGATATGATAGCAGTCTTAATTTTGAATGGCCTTACTTTTCAAGATTATTTTCTTGTCAGCAAATTTGACACCTCTTCTTGCCACACCCCTTTTTTTTTCCCTAGAGTGGAATATCTTGCAGTACAGTTATCTCTCATGCAGAGATTAAAATAATAAGTAATGAATGGAGGTTCAGGGAATTTTGCTGTAAGAATTTGCAAATAGGGAAACAATTCACCTCAGTATCCCTTTTCATTTTCAATTAATTTTCTTAGCATGTGCTTTTGTGTCTGAAGAGATCATTCCATGAAGTTATCTATCTGTGGATGATAAGGAGTGGGCTTCAAACAGGAAACTCTCAATATCCTATGCACTTACTAAATAAATCTTTTATCTTCTAAGGTTTCTGAAGGTCTAAAGAAGTCCATATTTTTAAAAGTGCTAAGTCTTTGATACTGGCATCAGATGTACTAGACTGAAGGAAAGCTTCTACTTACAGCAGAACTGAGCAATTTTTTCAGACTCTTCCTGATTCTACTCATATCTTAACATAAAAGAATCAGGCCACATATTCAGTAGGTGTTTGATTGTATACAGCAGAGTGACATTTGTATCCCTGAATTAAACTCAGTACAATTTTAGAAAGCTTTGTTCAAAGAAAAAAAAAAAAAAAGAAGGGGCGGAAAATGGCAACAATTTAGTCCTGTAGGAGATTTGGATTTTGTAGCCCAAATTATAAGCTGGAAACACTAATCAGGTTTCAGATGTATTGGGCAGGAAATTAGAAACAGAAAGTGAGATGTGGAGCCCACTGAAAGTGTGGGAATATAGCCAGACTCTTCAATGTGGGGATAATTTTTACCAAATGAAGAAGCAGAAAGAGAAGCCAAACCTCACACTGCTTAGGGAAAGTTAAGAACCAAAAGTTTTTTTTTGCAGTCAAAATATAACTGCCCAGATCAGTTAAGGAAGTTAGAGAAGTAGCAGTAAATTATTTCACTTTTGTACAGTTTAGTGTCTCAATAAATGCTTCAAAGATGAGATTTTCCCCAGCTGTTTCTTCAGTTTTGACAACGTACAAAACCCACATTATTAGCACTTTCAGGCAAAGTTTGACCCTGAATGAAATCTAGTGTCATTTCTAAAGGCATTTTGCCCAGGTGGATCCCCTCACTTAAGCAGAAGTCAGAAATGTTAGCCATTCCCAGTGTTACTCTAGCTGAAGTGTGTAGCCCTGAAGCTCTCCTGTGTCACTGGGGCTGTGCATGGCCAGCGAACTTTCCCTGGCAACTTATACACAAGGATATACTTTCTCTCACTGGACTCCTACCCTTTCCCTATCATTTAAGGTCCTCTAATCACACAGCTTCTTTTATTTTTAGTTTTTAAATAATTATTTAAAACTCTAATCAGATTTTCCTTCCCTTTTGCTTGCATCTCTTATTTGGAGTCTGCTAGACTGGATGCTGTCTTTGTATTTGCCAATTATTTTGTTAAAAAGAAACACTGGAACCCTCCAGTGTTGCACCATAAAATATCAGAGGAGGTCTTAATGCATGCTTCCTCTCTTATTTTTGTTCTAGACATCACAGCTCACATGATATATATTCTTATCTTTATATATAACACATCAGGTAAAAAGATGAGATCTTTCCTAAGTATTTAGAAAAAACTTCACTTCTGCCTTATGGAATGCTTGCTAATACTGACTTCTGACAGTAAATTTCTTAAGAATAAATCCTGCTTTCCAATTGTGTACCTTTGCAGCAAGTGTACTTGACATTGCTGAAAAGATCCTGCCGTAGTTTAACCTCAGTCAGCAACTAAAAACCATGCAGATGTCCACACACCCTCCCTCCCACAGTGCTGTGCCAGCTACTAGAAAGAATATTAACCCTATCCCAGCCGAAACCAGGACAGTCCTCAAGTTGGAACTTGAAATCTACTCCCAGCGAACCCTTCTAAGCTAGGCTTCTAACTTACTTGTGCTGGTCCTAAAGTAATTTCTCAGAAATCCCATTCCACTTACCAAATAAATCGCATACTAGAGAGGCTTCATTTTTCTTTTTGCTAGTTTTTTAGTTCATTTTCCTGAAATAATCCAGATCATTCATTCTTCAGCTTCTTGTTGCAATGAATGTGTCTGAAGCACATACTTAGCTTCAAGACTGGTATTTTACTTTCGAGTTAATGGTATATGTAGCAAAAGTTGAAGATATATTTCTTCCCTTTCTTTGCATGAAGTCAAGGCCTGGTAAGAAATGATAAAACCCTTTTTGAATCAACCCTTCTACACTCTCAAGCCCCTCTAGAACAAATGGCTATGAGTATATGCATTATAATAACATTATAATAACATATCCAAATATGTTCATTTATATTGTATATTATAACAAATATTATAAAATACAGTATAATATATATGTTATCATATGCATATTATTTGGATCCCCTCTATCATAAATCTGGTGTTCATTAGTCACCTCATGAAAAACTTGAAAAAAATTAAGGGAACAAACACAAATCAACAAGGAACACTACCTGAATCTTAGCTTATGTTCAAATGCATCACTTTTCCTGACTTCCTTCTCTTCCTACTGGCCAATTTTATATTTCTTTCAGGCAAAGTTTTGAGTAGTACAAGACACACCATCCACATGCACTCAGTGATTTACTTTGAAGAGAAAATAAAATTCTTGGTAGCTGAATCCAAACACAGTGAAAGCTATTATCAAATCAGCAGTCTTTTATGGATTGTCTTTTAATGTAAAACAGTCAATGAATTTCTTCCATCATGAGTCACCATTAAATGCTTCTCACATATCCATCAAAAACTGCATGGATATATAAACAGAACTTAATTATTATACCCTCCAATACATTGGGACTACACATTTTGCCAAGGAACCATAAAGGGTGTTTTATCTCTCATGATAAAGCTAGCTATGGTTAAAGAGAGGGCTCTTTCTATAAGAACAAAACATTTTCTACAAAAAGCTGATTGCCTGACCAGTTAAACAAAAGACATCATCTGGTGCTTAAATATGCACAAGGACTCTGAGATATGTGATAAGAAGTAAAAAACAGTATTGTAATCCTAATTTTGTTAAGAATTTTGCTGATGCCTCTGAACATCTTCAATATCATCTTGCTAGAAAAACAAAGGAAGCTTAGGTAATAAAACTTGAAAAGAGAAGTTAACTCATTCTTAAGGTATCCTACGGACATAGTTTAGTGGTGGGAATGGCAGTGTTAGGTTAACAGTTGGACTTGATGATTGTCCAACCTAAACGATTCTATGATTCTATAACTACTTATGTTGATGTATCAGCAAATGTTGAAAAACTGCTATGTATGCATTTTTTCAAGTTCAGACACTTGGGAAAAAAAAAACAAACAACCTTTGCATAGATGATGTGTCAGTTCTCAGGTATTACCTGAGAACTTATTTTTCCTTCTTCTTCCTTCCTTTTCTTCCTGCCTTCCTTCCTTCCTTCCTTCCTTCCAGTACTGCATGTCTTCTAGATCCTACTGTAAAGATACTCACAGAATCTTTGTTGTTGTTGTTGTTCCAAAGTCTGCAGATTCTTATTCCTTTGTTCATTAGCAAGCTGAAATTCCCAGCCACTTCCCGATTATATCACTCAACTTTATTCTTAGCACAAGCAAAAATTAAGCTTTCTTTCTCTTCTGCTTATAGCTGTGTTTGTACATTTTGATGCTGTAGAAATATAACTTGAAAGTTTTTTTATTGCTTATACTTGACTCTTGTATGTCTGACCTAAGTTGAGGTGTTCAGAAGATTACAAAGTTCTTCACAAATGTACAGAAACAATTAATTGACATTCAAGCCAGAACTTGACAGACCTTTCTCTAAAAAGGTAACTGGTAAAATCTGTTCTAGAATGATGGAGTTAAATTACATTATTTGAGATTTTTTCTTCATCTAAATTATACTTAAATTGAGTACTGCATTTCTTTAAGTTAGGCATAACTTAAAAGAACATTCAAGGATCTATTTTAACAAGTGTCTGCAAATAAAAAAACTCCTGGAAGTTCCACAGGGCCCACACCTCCATTTTGTGTTTTGTATGTGAATGTGTACCAAGATATCTAAATGACTCTCCCAATAAACACGTCCCTTCCTTTTGTCTTTCTTTTGACTGACACTCTGGCTTGGAATGTAGCTTGGAATGATTCCTTCTTATCAGTCTTCTCAAGAAATGATGGAAAGTTAAAGATCACTATTTCAGTGCTCTGAGCTGCAGTGAGATTACTTCCCTGTACTTCAGAGGAAATAATTTGGATTTTTTGGGGCACCTTCTTATAATATGATTACTAGTATTAGAATATACCCATCAAAACCTCCTGTCTTTTCTCAGAGCTGACAGAATCCTAGTAGTACAAGGAGAAAGTGTTATTTCACCTGTGAAATTAAGTAAAGAACTCTGGGGAGTTGCTTAAAAGAGGAATGGTCTGAGACATTTTGCATAGGTCATAAAGAAATAGTCACAAAGTGGTTGGAACATCTGCAAAGAACACATTCAGGTGGAATGTTTTGAAATGTGATGCAAAAATGAAGTAAGAAAAAATGTGCACAGTTCGACCTCTGATCAAAATAATTACTCATGCTATAGACTGCAGTGTCTCAGCAGAACCTTACAAGTGCTGGGGAAAGCCCATCCTTGGACTAAGGCTGGATTATCTGTGCCTTCTTTGTAGCAAGTAGACGTTATTCAACCAGTTTTTAAAACCTTACAGTGACAAGGGTTGAACACACCTAGATAATTTGTTCAATTGCAAAGTTATTCATATTAAAAGATACTCCTAACTTCTAAAATCTATCCCCTTTCTTTATGACTTTTCTCTTATGTCAGTGGACTTGGATGATCAGTTGATCATCATCCTCTTTAAAACAAAAATTTTACATAGTTGAAGATTGTGACACTGCTTATGTGATTCTTTTCCACAAACTAATACCTCTGAATTCTCTCATATTTTTTATATACTGTGCTTTTAAACCCACTTATATTTGTCAGTCTTCTCTTGACTGTCTTCATTTTATCCTCTCTGTACTAATCTGTGTGACCTATATTGTATATACTACGCCAGGTGAGACATCATGACTGCCAAGATGAGGAGAATAATTACCTCTTATGTCTTAATGCTTCTGTTAGTACAACCTGATAGACAGTAGCTTGTCTTGTAATGTCATCTCATTGTCAATCTATATTCTGTGTGCACCACAGTGCAAACAATACCTGTGTCCTTTTCTGCAGTACTGTTTTCTAAGCAGTTATTTTTCAATTTGAAATTATTTTTCTTCCTAAATCTAGCACACTACTTTTATCGCTTTTGAATCTCACCTTCCTGATTTTGGCTCATTCATCAATATATCCAAATTAATTGATTAGGATTTTAGGTCTGTACTCTAAAGGGCCTGCCATCTCTCAGTCCTGAATGTCATCTGTAAATGGCTACTGCTTTATTATTACTCCATCAACCATGTGCTAGACTGAAACTTGGAAGTTTAGTATGAAAATCAATATATTACAAAATGAAAAAAAAACCAAAACCAGCTGTGACCCATCTAGTAGTAGTAACATCTAAGCCATAATTGCTTAGTTTGCTTATAAAACATGTGGTGCATTCAAAAATTTAATAGAGTCAAGCAACAGCACTTCTATTGAGTGTTCCTTAAACACAAAGCCAGTACCCTGTAGGAAAAGGAAATTAAATTGGTTTGACATCATTTGTTCTTGACAAATTAATGCTGACGCTACCTTAGCACCTGATTATCCTCCAAGAATTTACAAATTGCTTGTTCAATAATTTGTTCCAGTAGCTTTCTAGTATTATATTTAGGCTGAACAGTCTGTAGTTCCCCAGGTGCTCCTTCTCCTTTTTTAATGATAGGCATTGCATTTGATCTTCCCTGCTCCTCTGGGACCTCACTTGTCATCCAAAGCTTTCTGGAGATCTTTGCTAATGGTTCATAAATTGCTTCAGCTAGTCCTTTAACAGTCAAAGGCAAATTTCCAAAGACCCTGGAAATTACAATATATATAACTCATCTAAACATTATTTAACCCAAGCTTTCATTATTCTTATCAGTGCTCCTATACTCTTGAAATTAATTGTGCTATGCATCTGATTACAATTAACCTTTTTAAGAATTCTGAATCTAAAAGGCATAAGATACCTTGTTCTTTTAAGCATCGACATTTATTTGTTCAGCATCCCTGATCCCAGCTGATAATTGGAGTTATATTTTCCCTTATCTTTCTTTTTTACCTTTAATTTATTTTCAGCTTTCAAAATAAAACATCTGTTTGTTTATACAAGCAGGAAATGACTGACAGGCATCTTAAAACACTTAAGAAATGAAAAATTGGGCCAGTGATAAGCACACAATGCACAGCTTGCTCAAATGCAAAAATGCATATGCTATTAATTTAATGTATTCTTTTTACAAATTTGTGTTACTACATTTATAACTGCTTTTTTTTCATATTTATGTTTCTATTGAATAAAAGTGAGTTTGCACTTGATTTGTCACCTATGTATGGGAATTTAATTATAAAAGAAAAAGTATTAATTTAAATAGTATACAATTATAAATATTAATAAAATATTAAAATTTTATTCTAGAACATTGTAGCTCTTCTCATGAACAGAAAAATGGCATTTACTTGTGCAGAATTATGCCAGCTGGTAACATTTTGATAAAATTAGGAAAAAAATTTGGTTTTATTTTGCCTTTTTGGGGTAAGTACCCTGATAGATATTTAATATGGAAAATTCTGCATTTCATGCTAGGAAGATGTATTTCATTTGAGGCATTGGCCTTTCATACATGTGAAGCAGAATCTAGCATCCTAAAGAAGTTTCTGAACATCTGCACATGTAGCACAGACCCTAGTTTAAGTCTGCTGGAGAGGATTTGTTTTAGAAAATTAGAGACATTGTCATATTGTGGGAAATACAATATGTTGAACCATGGCCTACATCTCAGAAAGCTGTTTATAATGCATAAGAACAGCTTTATTACACTACTACTTATGAACAGTGATGGATATTCTTTCATAATGGCAGAAAATGCTCATTAGTTAATTACCCACAAATAGATTTACAGCACTCCCATTTAATCCCTCCCCAGAGTAGGAGGCCCCATGAACAATCTGCATCAGTTAGAAAGACTAAGTGAGACCTGAAGGGAGGTGAACTGGTGTGAAGAGCCTTGAGCTGGTCCAGTGCACTCAAGAAAACATAATCCCTTAAAGGCCCTTGACACAAATTTGATGTAAGTTGAAAAACTGAATCACTGCCGAGAAACCGGCATTAAGCACAAGAATATCTAAGAAAGAAACAATCTCTTCCAGAAAAATGATCACTTTTAGGCAAATCTTGGTTTACATTATCATCACTTTTTTCTGCATTATATTATTCCCTTAGTAGATTATTTTATGCAGATTACTGCCTTGGACAGAGCTAAAACTACTTTACATGAAAATTCATATTAAGTCAAGAACTAACGAATGGATCCTTTGCATTTTGGATGTTTACATCCACATTTGTGAAAGCAATATTTTTCTTGTCATGTCCAGAAATTTACGATATAGGTTGACAATCCTTGTGGTCACTACCCAGCTACTGAATAAATAGACCAAAGAAAGAATATTACGTTTTTTGCAAAGTGCTATCTCCATAAATCATAACTATTTGGGGGGGAGTGGGAAACATAAAATCCATTTACATGACAATAGATCACAAAGATGTTTTTCAAGGATAGGGGCTGCATCTTCTAAGATGTCCTTCCTTCTCCTAAAGTTAAAGGACTAGCAGCGAACCTTTAAGTATTAATTCCTTATCTGGATTTGCAAAACACAGCCTGCAACAGTATTCCATACCCTGGTTAGGCCTTTTCACTACTGTGACACAAATATAACATGTAGTGAAAAGTGGGTCAAATTATCAGTAAGCTTGAATTTGTAACTTCCCCCCTCTGTTTCCTTTTTTTAAAAAAAATAAAAATAATAAACAGCCTTTTCTGACAATAGATGCTATCAGAATAGGATTTATATGACTGATCTCCTTTTAAGTCACAAAGACAAAATCCAGACATAACTGAGGCTTTCAGATGTTATTTGTCTAACTATAAAAATAAAAAGCACATACAGAAGATTTTAACATATTTTAATCCTTGAAAATTACCTAACAAGGTAGATTTTTAAGTGTAGAAGTTTGAATGTATGCGCTATCATTTTGCTGAAGAGGAGATTCACAATATTAACTTTAGAGGATCTTCCTAGTCTTCCTCACAAAACCATTTGATTTTTTGATAACAGTGCAGTGTAAAACTTCACAAATATGAAAGAAATTATTTTATGGCTAAAAAAATTCTTGTAGTGAAATTTTATACTATGAGATAAAAGAGCTGCTAATATACTTTCTCACAAGTGGTCAGACTCTCAGAGACTATCAGAGGTCTCATTAAGTTTTACCAGAAATTTTTAACACATACAGTCCCTGCTGACATCAAACTGGGCTTGTTCTTTTTTAACTTATTTGCAGCAAATGTTGCATTCAAAATCTTTATATCTTAACAGGAATTGAAAACTGGTTTTTGTTTATTTGCTGTAGTTGTAACAGGGTAATGGAAATCTCTTAAATTTATAGAGTGTTTACTCATGTTGGTAAATGTGATTTTTTTTTCTAGACAGTTATTTGCAAGTAATATCAGCCTTACACTCGCTGCAATGATACAAACATCACAGAGCTGAAGAGTTTTCACTTTTGAACAGTATCTGTGGTATGTTTTGATTTGGTCTGGAGAGTGATCTTTTAAAAGGAGCAAGGGTGTATTTAGAAAAGAAGTTTGCTCTGTTTTCTGAATTTCCTAAGAGTAAAGTATCTGGATGGAAGCTATTAATATCAGTCTATCTAAAATCTTCTCTTGAAAAGTTTGATTATTATTAATTTTATATTTTGGCTAGTTGTCATTCTAGTGCTAGTGATTCAAACTGAAAACTAGTTTGATTCAGTTCCTGTGCAAACTGCCACTCAAAGGTTATGGAGCTCTATGTACTGATTTAATTTCTGCACAAAGGTTTCCCTTCTGCTCTTTTTCTTTCCAGCCTTCTAGCCATAAGAAAACCCAAAACTTACCTCCTTCCTCCCTTCCTCCCTTCCTTCCTCCCTTCCTCTCTCTCGTTCTATCTTCCTCTCTTCCCTTATTTCTCCCTTTCTCCCTCTCGTTCTCTTTCCCTCTTTCCCTCTTTCTCTCTTTCTCTTTCTCCCTTACTCTCCTTCTCTACTTCTTTTCTTCTTTCTTTCTTACATCCCCAGAATATAAGACTACTTTTTTCTTCTTTTTTTTCTTTTTTTTTTTTTTTTTTTTTTTTTTTTTTTTTTTTTTTTTTTGTGAGACACATTATAGCATGGAAACTGTTTAGAATACACTGCAAAAGATTGAAGTTGGATATTTTAACTTTTTTGTATATTGTACCATTGCTATCTTAACTCACTCCTATTCTTTAAAGTTAATTAAAAGTGGACAAGAAGAGGTTGTTTCACAGGTTGCTTTAGGGCAGCAGGCCTAAAACTGAACAATCCCAGTTAATAATGAGACAAGAAGTAAATAAACTGTGTAGTACACACTTCATGGAGACCTCTCCACTCAGAATTTGGGGTTTGCTGATAGCATACTTACTGATTTTTGGACTGTATTCATTACTACCATGTAAGGCAGATTTCTCAGATAGCTGTGCCTAACTGTTAACCTTGTAGATAAGAAATGGACCTGGAAACATGCCTGGGAATAAATTTAATTCCATTACTGACCTTAAAAAAATATGCTGTGGAGGAGATCCTCTGGTCAAATGATGTCCAGCACTGTAAAGTTCATTTGATCTGATGAAAATAAGTAAGCATAACATTCTGTTTTGCAGAAGATAGTTTTTCTGTAAGTCTTTCAGAGCTTCCCACATAGAGCTCTTTGTAAGAATTAAGATAGTAAATCACAAGGACATAGCCAAAGATACTCACAATCAAATAACTGCAATGCACATGAAAAACAAAGGTCTTTTTGCACTACCAGCCTAGAAAACCTTTTGAAAAAAGATATATAATTTCACCAATTAACTGGGAAAATCATTCCTTTGGGGTATTTCATTATACAGAAAAATACTTATTTCTAATTTGTCATGTGAAAACGAAGTGAAGAATTATATAAGCCAGGAAGAATTTCAATTGCTACTACAATTGAACATAATATTTCACTGCACTGAATGTTACAGGACAGTTTAGGTCATAAATTTAAAATTTATAATAAATATAGAGAGACTATCTAATTGAATTTATGTAGTTCAAAACGTAAATATACATACTGGAATCTACTCAGGTTGGATTTTAGCCAACCCACAACTCCCAGCTATGGTGCTGTATCCATTTCTTCAGCACAGTTCATAGGCAATAGTTTCTTTAGTGAACCATCAAAGTGAAAAACTGAAAAATCCAGGAATCAGGGTAATGTTTCAACTGAAATATGTTCCATTCACACAGAATCAAGGTAGTTTTCATACGGTATTAGGTTTGCTTAGCAAGGTTTTGGCAGCGGGGGGCATGCAGCGGGAGCTTCTGTGAGAGGACACCAGAAGGTGCCTCCATGCTGGACAGAGCCAGTTCAGCCAATTCCAAGATGGGCCTGCTTCAGGCCAAAGCTGAGCCCATCAGTGGTGTTGGTAGCACCTCTGTGATAACATATTTAAGAAATGGTAACAAAAGCTGGGGAAAAGGAATAAGAAAATGTGAGAGAAACAGCCCTGCAGACACCAAGGTCAGTGAAGAAGAAGGGGAAAGATGTACTCCAGGTGCCAGAGCTGAGATTCCCCTGCAGCCTGTGGAGGTCCACAGTGGAGCAGGTGGACATGCCCTGAAGGAACCTGCAGCCTGTGGAGAGCCCATGCAGGAGCAGGCACGTGGCAGAAGCTGCAGCCCATGAAGAAGAGCCCATGCAAGTGCAAGTTTTCTAGCAGCACCTGTGACCCTATGGGGGACCTACACTGGAGCAGTCTGTTCCTGAAGGGCTGCAGCCCATGGAAAGGACCCACGCTAGAGCAGCTCATGAAGAACTGCAGCCTATAGGAAGGACTCACATTAGAGAAGTTTGTGAAGGACTGTGTCCTGTGGGTGGGATCCCACTCTGGAGCAGGAGAAGAGTGTGAGGAGGAAGGAGAGGTGGAGATGAAGAGCTATGAACTGACTGCAACCCCAATTCCCCATCCCCCTGTGCCACTTGGAGGTAGGAGGTAGGAGGTAGAAGAGTTAGGAGTTAGGTTGAGCCTGGGAAGAAGGGAGGGGTGGGGGGAAGGTGCTTTTAGTTTTGTTCTTATTTCTCACCATCCTCCTCCGTTACAATTAATTGGCAATAAATTAAATTAATTTCCCTGATCAAGTCTGTTTTGCCTGTGACAGTAATTGGTAAGTGAACTCCCTGTCCCTGTCTTGACCCACAAAGTTTTTATTGTATTTTCTCCCCCTGTGCTTTTCAAGAGGGGGGTGACAGAATGGTTTGCTGGGCACCTGGCAGCCAATCAAGGTCAACCCACCACATATACACAACCCCTCTGTCTTCATGATAGACTTGCATCCCAATGGTGAGTATAACACTATAAACTCTGGAAACATACAGATTTCAAATTCCACCTGGGATGCAAGCTCTGTACTTACAACTGTGCAACACACTGTAAAAATTTCATCCATCTGTTCTCCCCCTTGCAGTGATATACTCATGTTGGTGAGGCACAAATGCATTGTGGTAGGTCCATCTTACTTTATTTTAAATACTCTCCAACATTTGTTAAACTTGAAGGGTATATATTTTACCCAAAATTATCTCTGAAATGACTGAGGAATAAAGGGGAGAAGACAGATGGCATAGTTTGTGGAAGGAAAGCTGAGAAATTATACATATATCTTTCAATTTAGTAGAAAAAACAATGCCAAAATTCTTGTTTGAAATTTGTAGTGAAATATAAGAATAGTAGAACACGAGAGAGGGCAAAGACAACTAGTGGAGTGCAATGCAATAAGTTGCCATTTGTTGATCCAATAGAAGTACATGAGAGCTATTACACTTTGGCAGCTATTTTATTTTTCCCTTCTGGAGTTTCAGACTTGTACACTATGATGGGTTTCATCTGATTAAAACTTGCACCATGTTTAATTTCCTTCAAAAGTACAATCACTTTAAAGGGGAGAGAAAGGGAGTGAGAGAGACCCACAAGAGAGTGAAATAATGTTGGGGGTGGAAAAGGGGCAGTAATTTTGCCCGGATAATGTTGTCATACTTTGTAAAGCCTTTAATGCTGGAATTTATTTATTAATGATGCATGGGTTATTACCCACCATCTGTCTTGTGTTAGCAGTGGGCTGTTTCAGATTATGGTAATGTGTTTCTGATTTGAGTCGTGTTGAAAGCCAGAACAAGGCATCTCATGTGCAGTCCTCTTTGAGGCCTGCTGTTTTCAATTCCTCTTCACAGAATGGGCTTTTATTTGATTTGTTATGGGGATTTTTTCTTCTGTTGCCAAAACAGCTGCAAGCCTGGAAGGGAATGAGACACAGGGCCACATCAAACTTGTTAGCTCGTAAGAGAAACAGAATGTTCCAGGAACAAAAAGGGGAGCTGAAGGGAGAAAGAGAGAGATGAAGGGAAGAAAGAGAGTGGGAAAGGACAGAAGAAAAGGGGGCAAGTGAAAGGATAAAAAGCTCTAATGGACTTTTTACTTGGTTTTCCTATCAAGGGCACATCAAAAAATGTTTTCTATTCTAAGTGCATACAATATACAATATATTGTTTCATTTTTAATGTAATGTTCCAGTTAACACAGAAAGTCTTTTTTTTTTTCTTTTTTGCCTGTTTTTGAAAAACTTCAACTGCTTTTATACTAGTGCAAAGCAGGAAATAAAACATTTACCCCAAATGAGCTGCCACCAAAGGGGAAAAAAAACCCCAAAGCCAAAACCCAGGTCTGCTCATGTTTCTGATGTGGCATGCAGTGTGTTCATGGTAGAGAGATGTGAAGACAAGGAGGAAAAAACATGTGTCTCCCTTGCTGAGAGTCCTCATATTTAGGTCTCAGCATCTGTCTGTCAGGCCGTTGAACTGTATTTCTGAAGTTAAAAAGCAAGTAGGGAAGCTGATTGCTCTCCATAAAAGCTGATTTCTCTCCGTAACACCTGGACTATGGGCTTCTTAGCATCCCAGCTGCATTTGTGGTTCATTTTTAATTGAGAATATTTTTGGAAAATAGCATGGATATGTCTATATTAAGTTAAACCCTACTTAATATTTCACAGACGTCCGTTGGTAAAAAAAGTTGAACATTCCACATGCTAAACTGGAGTTATTTTATGTTAAATACTAGAGCAATATGCAATTTTCAGACCACAACATATACTTACCTTACTTGGTATCATACACAGAATAGTTCTTAATTTCCATGTAGAAAGTATCACTCTTCACTGATAGAGAAACAGTAGATCAACATTTCTTATTCTTTTCATCAGACTGATGCTCTAACCAGTAGTCTTTTTTCACTCAGTCTTGGCTATACACACATTTGTTAAAGTCAGTAATAGTTTTAATGTTTTTCATTAATTCATAAGAAAAAAAAATTGGAAACTTTTGTTCAGAAGCTAAATTAGAGTTTGTTGCATTCAAATCCCTTTTCTGTCTTTTTTTTTTTTTTTTCTAGTACACTGGTAAGAATAAAGTATATGCATGTGAACATTTACACAATAGAATTTCAGACCTGAAGCCAGTATTCTCATCTTTTTGTGAAGTATGCTGAATTTGTAGGAGCCACAATGTCACCCACAGCTTGCTGAACTGTAGGTAATTTCAAATACATGAATTTTTGGTGTTTAACAGAAGCTTCAGATCACTGCTGCAACATGTTGAATAAAGTCAGACTGAGGTGTTAATTAATGCAAGTTAGGTACACCAGTCTTCAACAAGTGGTTTACAACTCTCCAGAAGGTCATCTAGAAAGCATCAGTTTTGCAATTTAATAGCTCCTTTACAGTTATTCAAAAGATTTTGACAAACAGCTGCTATATCTTTTATAGTCCCCCCTCACCCAACTTTCTTCATCTTTACCAATCAAACCCTAAGAAATGGTATGATAGAGGCTAAATTAAAGCTGATTTTGTATTGAGTTTCTGTGTCGTGTCTTAGTGCAATGAATTAGTTTGAAATACTAGTCTTTAAAATTCCTTTTAGAATGTATTGTTATGTGACAGGACTTCTTGTTTTGCAGAGCTCAGCAGCTAGGAGCAACTGCTCAGCTCTTGCTAGCTATCTTCAGCAGAAATCTCTGTTTCTGAAAGCAAACATAATGGTGTTACAGTGACTGATATTTCTAACTTGAATTGGCTATAAATGAGCTAATCTTTTTTATCAGGCATTTTCTTTTAACAATAACAGCTGGAATATAAATGTATTCATCTGAGGGAAATTTGTGTGACTATTTTCTGTGTTGAAAATGCAAAAAAAGCGAAAGTGGATCTTAAGGGAATTTTAAACATGAAGAAGATATCTGCCTTTTAGAGGCCTTTTGGAATAGATAGGAACTTACTTATAATACCTAAAAAAAAAAAAAAAAAAATTCCATCTCCTTTGTATATGAAAAACAAGCCTCAATAAAGCACTGACAATGGTGACGAAGCACATACATAGAAAGAAACATGTTGAATAATCCAAATTTGAAATCTATATAGAACTGTGTAAGTTACAGTCTCTTTATACACAAGAAACACCTTATCTGCATTTGATCACAGCATATATGTACTCTGATAATAGTTTGTACTTAGAGTGAGAGAACCAAATTCAATTTCTCTTGTGTGGTTCAAGTAAATGTGAAAAGGACACCAAATATACCTATGTAAATCTCAGTGATTTCATGTTCTCTCACACTTCTGTACTGCATATGATGAAAACTTCGAAGCTCATTTATTGTTACTACACAGAGGCTTCAGAGAAATTGATATATGTGAGTTCTAGTGAAAGACAGCAGTTATTTTCTCTTGAGAATTGCAGAAGTTTAGAGGATAAATACTTTAAAGCAAGTGGTTGTTTTGTCCCAACATTGTGAAACATAATCTTTCACCTGTTACTAATTTTCTTCACAGTATCAAAGGTCTTTGCTTGTTTGAACACAAGGGGAAAACAGATATTTCAAGTTGTTTACACAGAACAAACAAAGCCACAAACAGGGAAGGATGTGCATGTTAATTAGTTATGGACTTCAGTAAGATAAGAACCTCATGTTTTCTCAAGAGTCATGTTCTCCACTGCGTGGCTCAAAGCTCACAGAAGCCCATCAGAGATTTTATAATCATTTAGTGGATGAACTAGACATGTTCTTTCTTATTTGGTTCTGGTAACACAGAGGCTTTTATTTTCATTGTTGCGGTGTTCATATTTACCCTTAAAGATGCAATTGCTTTCTGAATGATGTTTTCAATGGGTTTAAAAGTGAAGCATACATGATGGTTACCATCTTAACCAATGCTCCAGACTGCCTGGCAGCCTTCTGCAGCTCAGAGATATCTAGCAACAGAATATATGTACAAGCTGAGATCAAAAAGACATCTAATTTGAAAATACTGTCTCTAACAGTAGCCAAGAGTATATGTTTAAGAAAAGAGTATATGAACAAAAAAGGATGCCATGATTACTCCCACTGGTTTATTTTCTGACAACCTAAACTATAAGTCTTTCTGAGCTAATGGTTGTATTGAGATCTTTGGATTAATAGCCTTCATATGACACTTTTCTTCCATGGTTTGTCTACTAACTATTTGAAGTCATTTGTACTTATGGCTTCCAGAAAATCTTGTACTATTCAGTTCTGTGGTTCAGTTACATGTACCATAGTACTTGCATTTAAAACCTGATGCCTGTTAATTTTGTTAGTTTTCTTTTACTTCTTACCTTACAAGTAATAATGAATAAACATTCCCTATTTTGTTCATCATACTGTTCACATCATTTATCTTCACTTCAAGCTAATAAACCATTCTTTCAGTCTGAGTTCTAACAAAAACAAACTCATCCTGCACTGAAGATAAAGTATGACACAGCATGTATTAATAAAGAGCTGTGGATCAGATGTCCACAATCCAGCATTTGATTGGGTTATACTTCTAGGACAATAAAATATAATCTAAAAGGTCTAGAAAAAAAAAATGTATCAGGAGAAGATTCAACTATAGATATAAATTAAAGCAGATTAACATTTGAAGAATTTTAAACTGATAAAAAATTTTTAAGTATTTGAATATGAAAAAAAACCTGGTAAAAGTCAACAAGAACTTTACCCTATTATTTTTCAGTCATTCTAATGGAAGTATTTTATTTTTATCAAGCCATAAGACTGCCTTCCTTTTGCTACTTCAAGTTTTTCAGAATCACATAAGCAAGTGATCTCCTTTGTACTTGGCATAATGCATATTTAATTTTAAACAGAAACCTAAATTAGTTGGAAGCAGCTAAAAAAAAGAGGAAGTATTTTAAATGTATCTCACCAAGGCTCATGAAAATATGAATGCTCCCACTTTTACTTCTAGTTATCTACTAGTCACTGGTGAAGAAACAAGGAGATATGTGATCCTAAAGATATACAGGTCTAAATTAAAAGAATAAGATCTTAAGTATAGCAGGCAATACCATGGAAAAGAGAAAAAAGGGTAGCCTTCCATAGTTCCACGGCTTAAACCCACTGTACTCCAAAAGCAGAACACCTATTCAGCTTTCTAACTTGTGCAATTTTATTTGAAAATGTGATAATTACTCACTAATTTTTCTTAGCTCAAGTAAAAATACTGTTATGAATAGTTTTAATTATATCTTTTTTTTCTTCTCTTATACCCCAGTCCACTAATCAAAATACAATGTAGGCTTCTAACTAAACTTTATCTTTGTAAGAAGGAAATAAATTTCTCTTCCAAGCTCATACTGTCTCCTAAATACTTCAGTCAGTATAACATATTGATCTGTGATCAGACCATAAAAGGAAAAGGTAAAAGACAAAAATAAACATTTTCTCATATTCACTGGAAAAAAGAAAGATAAGATCTACAAAAACATACAATGTAGTTGATAAGAAATGTATGTACAGCATCTTGGAAGTCAGTTACATGATGAGTGAATGACTATACCAGTAAGCTAATTAAAACACACTTTAATTAAATAAAACTATAAATTTGAACACCTTCCAAACCCTGGTCTATGAAGCCAAACCAGAAGAGATAATTACATACAGTACACATGCTTTACAGCTTATTTTGACAGATTGTAAAGTAGGACGTGTTAAAACAATGACTTTACACTCAAACCAATAAGTTTCAATGGATCTACATGCCACACTACCTGTAAAAGAATTTTTTCTGTTGGTCAATGTTAAGTATTGATTTGTCATCTTCCTTCCATTCTGAATAGTATGTATCAATGCACTCCCCAATTTCTGAGAGACTTGTGATGTGGGGACATAGTTGTGGTGTCATATGGTACTGTGTAAAAATCTGCTTAACTGCTAAATTGGCAAATCCTCCCACCCCCCACGCATGTGAACAGCAGTTTTCTTATATGAAAATTGTGTTTCTATTGTGTGCATGTGAGCCTTTCCTTCTCTTTTTGAAGTTCCACACTGAGTAGCAACCGAGACAAAGCCTCTGAAATTTGGGTGGCAAAGCTGCACTTTGAAAGACAGACAGAGACTGGCCTTTAATATTGTTGGAAAATACAGAATAATATAGGGAAACCACAGCAGGACAAATTCTGCCCTCACAGGCACACACAGAACTCCCATTGACGTCAAAAGGTTTTCTGGCAGTATATATCTAACGGAAAATTATGGCCCATTGTGTCAGCTAAACTGCACTGAAATTCAGACCGAATGTGACTTCAGGGAAAGAGAGGAGGAATAATACAAAATGCAGAAGATCACTGAAATTCATATTTCACATGTACAGTTTCTGAACTTGTCAAAATTATTTACTTGCATATGATTATGCTCAGGTTGTCCATGTGTCCTCCTTTGAGAGATAAATCTCAAGTTTAATAGAATAGTCCCTACACCATTCCCTAAACAAAACCCTAGTGCATTCCCACTCTCTCATACCTGACACTCCAGCAAGATGAGCAAAGGACAGACTTATTTTTCCTTGGCAGTTTCAAATACAAGAAGACATATTTTGAATGGCAACTCTACACGGATATCTTGAAGTGCTTTACGAGTGTAAGCTTATAAACTCCACATGAATTGGGAAACTATTTTCAAAGACAGTATCTAACTTCGGCT
Source organism: Nycticorax nycticorax (assembly GCA_023375905.1). Lineage (NCBI taxonomy): Eukaryota > Metazoa > Chordata > Aves > Pelecaniformes > Ardeidae > Nycticorax > Nycticorax nycticorax. The sequence continues at coordinate 611,853 of JAKFQP010000335.1, read as the reverse complement.
GCCTCAAACTCCAGATGCCTAAAATGAACTTAATTATCAATTTGCAATTAACCATTGCCTAGCAAATTACTTTTAAAAAATGCAGTTACCATGAAGGTGTTATGTGATTTTTTTTCCTAGTTAATATGCATAACAAAAAAAAATCCTCTTCACATAGACCATCTGTACTTTGTTCTGAGCAACGTGGGGAAAATGAGAAAAGTTGTGGCTAAGACAGGTCATAGACTCATAACTGTAGATTTCAAAAATCCCACTAAGATGCAAAATACTGCACATGCTTGGGATCTAGATTCAGGTGATTTGTCTGAAAAATGCTCAAAAGTTAAAGAAAATTAATAGAACACGTGGAGTAAAATTTTAGTTTTGTCTCAGTACCTTTCTACTTTTCATAGGCAATGGATCTTGATGAACCTAAACATGGATGGAAATACTCAAGTCACCGTCAGTAGTAACACTTGACACTGTCTCACTTAGAGATAGGGATTCAAATGGATCTGAAGCCTTTTCAAGGATAGGAGATTTCTCTCCTATGAATAGGTATTATTGCTAAGTGGGAGTAGCTCTGTTTAAAAACAAGGAAGCAGGTTGTAAAAGGATGTAGGCCCCTAACACAAGATGTAGTTCCCCACTCAAACCCACACTGCACAGTTCAGTGCGGAGAAACTTAGATGTTGTCCAGTAAGTCCTTACTGGTGCCTGAAATTCTCATTATATCCATGCCCAGAAACGCCTCATAATGGACACCAACAAAGAGCTCTAACTATTGCTTTAAGATTTATAAATCAGGCACCTGTCTGCTTACCCCTTCTAATCCACACTTAGTGATACATTTCTGTGTTGCACAAAACAAGGAAAGCAAGTATGAGTATGTTAGTGACACTACATTCCACAACATTAAGGAATTATCCATATTTTTAAATATACTGGCAGAGAAGATATGTATGCAGGATGTTAAAGGTACAACTCCCAATGCAATTGGCCCTTCACTTTTAATCACTTGTTTCCATGTCCTTAGTGAATATTTTTCCTGTGTGTTACTATGTTTATGGTAGAAGTATACTCACATGATAAAAATAAAATAAAAATGTAAAATAAAATTAAAAAATAAAAATTAAAGACAATTTTTCTATTTGTGAATTTCTGCTATGGACAGGAAAAAATTAAATATCATTTTGGGCACCTGAATTCTTTTAAACACATCCTTTTCCTCAACATTTCCATTGACTTGCTCATACTAAATTTACTTTTGCAAATCCTGTTTTTGGAGCATAATTCTCCCCTGAAGATGTGCTTAGCATGCTTAAAGCTTGTTGGTTTTCCAACAATATAATGATACAGTCAGACAAAAGCTATCAACTGTCCCTATAAACCTTGCCTTTTATCCTTAAGCTAAAAATGTTCGCGTTACAATCCACAGATGCCTCAGCATTTGTACAGTATTTTTAACTGTTCTCCAAAAAGTGAAAGCACCATCCACATGTTATGGAACCTGTTCCTCTGCTGAAAATATATTCACACAATATGAAGTAGATGAAGTATCACTGTCTTGAAGCATCAGAATTACAGTTCTGTTTGCTCTACCCACTAATTGCAAAGGAAGCCTAAACTTTTAACATGAAGAGTGGATTACATAGAACAGCTATGCAGTTTAAGTTTCCTTTGCAAATCTACACAAAATCTATGAAGTATGAAACAACTGTTCTGTTGTTGTTTTGGGGTTGTCAGGGGGTTTTTGTTAGTTTTGGTTATGTTGTTGTTTGGTTTGGTATTTTGTTGGTTTTTTGGTCTGGTTTGTTTGGTTGGGGGGGGGTTGTTTGTTTCGTTGGTTTGGTTTATTTTTTTTTAACAAATAAGCTATCAAAATACCTAACTCTGGCCTTTCTGTCATTAACTTCTGTCAGGACCTTGGTCAGCTCTTCGAGAGAAATCTCTTGTAAGACTCAGACAGAATAAAAGCTGAACATTAAGGAATTACGGAACAAGTGTGTGCCATCTACCATATTATATTTATTATAGCCAACAGTGGGAAAGAGCCAGTGGTTTACTGTTGGGTTCAGGCACCTCCTTCCATTTAAAAGCCTTTTACCGGGGCCAAATTGCTAATTACTTGGAGATCCAGCAGAGACCAGCTATAGACAGACCAGCTGGAAAGCTCTGCCTGCCAGAACAGCCAGACATCCCTTCTTTTTCTGTCCAACTGGCTCGGACAATAATGACTGAGTTTGGCACAACAGGCATAAGGCTAAAAATGTGCCACTGAGTTTAAAAGGCCAGTAACCAAGAGATTGATATGTTGAGCCTAAGGGGTCAAAAATTATGTAACTTAGAAAATTCGAAGTTCCGAAGGGTCTAATAACAAACCTCTTGACCCAAGAACAGATATTGGGCCAGCAGTGAGAATTATAGGGCTTTAAGGTGTATTTAATTCATAAAATAATGTATTTAACAGCACTGCTTTAGTTTTGATTCATCAATGTCCTTATGAACTGCTGAGTAAATTGCTTATTTTTTAAACCATCACTAGGTCCATGGTATACTTGAGAATGTATACCCCTTTTCCTGCAGAAAACTACTTTTCTGTTCTTTTTAGAATTAATAATCTAAAATAAATGTTTGTTTCTGGGTTAAACCAAACCCAAAACAACCATAAACCTACTTCTTAGTGTCATGAGGAATAATATGCCATTATATGCCAGTTTTTAAATTCAAAGAACCATAAGAAATTTTATATTAAGAAAGAAAATATTTCCGTGTAGCTATACAAGGACAGGCTGGAGACGTGGTCCTGTGTGAACCTCATGAGGTTCAACAAGGCCAAGTGCAAGGTCCTGCACCTGGGTCGGGGTAAGCCCCAGTATCAATACAGTCTGGAGGAAGAAAGGATCGAGAGCAGCCCTGCCGAGAGGGACTTGGGGGTGCTGGTGGATGAAAAGCTGGACATGAGCCGGCAATGTGCACTGGCAGCCCAGAAGGCCAACCGTACTCTGGGCTGCATCAGGAGAAGTGTGGCCAGCAGGTCGAGGGAGGTGATTCTGCCCCTCTACTCTGCTCTGGTGAGACCTCACCTGGAGTACTGCGTCCAGCTCTGGAGCCCTCAGCACAAGAAGGACATGGAACTGTTGGAGCGGGTCCAGAGGAGGGCTACAAAAATGATCCAAGGGCTGGAGCCCCTCTCCTATGAGGACAGGCTGAGAGAGTTGGGCTTGTTCAGCCTGGAGAAGAGAAGGCTGCGGGGAGACCTGATTGCGGCCTTTCAGTACCTAAAGGGGGCCTATAGGAAAGATGGGGAAGGTCTTTTTAGTAGGGCCAGCTGTGACAGGACAAGGGGTAATGGTTTCAAACTAAACCAGGGTAGGTTTAGACTAGATATAAGGAAGAAATTCTTTACAATGAGGGTGGTAAAACACTGGAACGGGTTGCCCAGAGAGGTAGTGGAGGCCCCATCCCTGGCAACATTGAAGGCCAGGTTGGACGGGGCTCTGAGCAGCCAGATCTAGTCAGCGGTGTCCCTGCTTACTGCGGGGTGGTTGGACTAGATGACCTCTAGGGGTCCCTTCCAACCCAAAACATTCTATGATTCTATACAATTTTAACAAATTTAAATTCTGAAATATCTCATGTAATTTAAAAAAAAAGAAAAAGTTTTCAGGAGAGATGAAAAGCAAAGAAAGAAGCTTCTTCTCTTAAAAGAAGTTTGAGGACCTGACAACATTGCAATCCCTGCAGGAATGAAATCCATATTGCTCTAGTAACATTCCCTTAAAAATCTCCACTGAAGTGAACTAATTTCCTCCAGGGTCCAGGGTGCTGATTATCTTAATTAGTTGCAAAATCAGGGACTAAGTCTAAAAGTGATGATTTACTCCAGATACAGATATACAGGCATTTTAAAAAGATAAGTAAGGTTTAAAGAACAGAATTATTAAAAATTCAGGTATTTTATCCCATGGATTTTAGAGAAAGTAATCATTGCCATTTTTCTTGCCTTCCACATGTGTATAGAACTTAGGAGACTGCAAAAGTAACGGTCATTCATTTTCTTATAATAGAAATGTAACTTGACAAAGTAATTGACTCATTAGCGAAAACCCACATTGAATCTTATGAGAAACTTACTGCATTTTCTTAGAAGATGTTACTTTGAAGAATGAGTGAATAGTTCTGTATTTTTGTGCTTTCAGCTTGTTTTACCTTTATGAAGGTTTTGTACACATCTGAAACTCAGTAGCATCTTCTAAGAAGTTTTCTTGCACAGCTAGAAATCAGACTGAGACCATCAAACCCCATTCAAAAAACTGAAAATAATGTCAGCAAGATTTTGGCAATAGAAGATCAATACAGGATTTGAATTGGACACTAAGAATACCATTTGCTAGGTAATTTGTTCTGTGAAGAACATTTTTTAGAAGAGACTATTTCTTTTTATGGTAGTGACATGTATTTTGTATCCAGCATCCAGAGGAAGAATCATAGAATTATAGAATTGTTTAGGTTGGAAAAGACCCTTAAGATCATCAAGTCCAACCATTAACCTAGCACTGCCAAGTCCACCACTAAACCATGTCCCTAAACACCACATCTACACATCTTTTCAATACCTGCAGCAATGGGGACTCAACCACTTCCCTGGGCACCCCCTTCCAATGTTTGGCAACCCTCTCAGTGAAGAAATGTTTCCTAATATCTGATCTAAACCTCCCCTGGTGCAGCTTGAGGTCATTTCCTCTTGTCCTATTCGCTTGTTTCTTGGGAGAAGACACAGACACCCACCTTGCTACAACCTCCCTTCATGTAGTTGTAGAGGGTGATAAGTTCTCCCCTCAGCCTCCTTTTCTTCAGGCTAAACAACCCGAGTTCCCTCATCTGCTCCTCATAAAACTTGTGCTCTAGATTCTTCACCAGCTTCATTGCCCTTCTTTGGACATGCGCAGGCACCTCAATGTCTTTCTTGTAGTGAGGGGCCCAAAACTGAACACAGTATTCGAGGTGCAGCCTCACCAGCACCGAGTACAGGGGCACGATCACTTCCCTACTCCTGCTGGTCACACTATTCCTGATACAAGCCAGGATGCCATTGGCCCTCTTGGCCACCTGGGCACATTGCTGGCTCATATTCAGCCGGCTGTCAACCAGTACCCCCAGGTCTTTTTCCACCAGGCAGCTTTCCAGCCACTCTTCCCCAAGCCTGTAGTGTTGCATGGGGTTGTTGTGACCGAAGTGCATGACCTGGCACTTGGCCTTATTGAACCTCATAGAATTGACATCGGTCCATCAACCCAGCCTGTCTGGATCCCTCTGCAGAGCTTTCCTTCCCTCAAGCAGATCAACTCCCCCACCCAATTTGGTGTTGCCTGCAAACTTTCTGAGGGTGCCCTCGATCCCCTCATCCAGGGCATCGATAAAGATGTTAAACAGAACTGGCCCCAATAATGAACCATGGGGAACACCACTTGTGACCAGCTGCCAACTGGACTTAACTGCATTCACCACAACAATTTGGGCTTGGCCATCCAGACAGTTTTTTACACAGAGTGACGTGTACACCTGTCCAAGCCATGAGCAGGCAGTTCCTCCAGGAGAATTCTGTGGGAAACAGTGTCAAAGGCTTTACTAAAGTCTGGGTAGACAACATCCACAGCCTTTCCCTCATCCACTAAGTGGGTCGCCTGGTCATGGAGATCAGGTTAGTCAAGCAAGACTTACCTATCATAAAGCCATGTTGACTAGGCCTGATCACCTGGTCTTCCTGTACATGCCGCGTGATGGCACTCAAGATGATCTGCTCCATAACCTTGCCTGGCACCGAGGTCAGACTGACAGGCCTGTAGTTCCCTGGATCCCCCTCCTGGCCCTTCTTGTAAATGGGCATCACATTTGCTAACCTCCAGTCAACTGGAACCTCCCTGGTTAGCCAGGACTGTTAATAAATAATGGAGTGTGGCTTGGTGAGCACTTCCACCAGCTCCCTAAGTACACTTGGGTGGATCCCAGTTGCCTCCCTAGACTTGTGTGTGTCTAGATGGTGTATCAGGTTGCTAACCATTTCCCCTTGGATTATGGGGGCTTCATTCTGCTTCCTGTCCCTGTCTTCCAGCTCAGGAGGCTGGGTACCCTGAGAACAACTAGTCTATTAAAGACTGAGGCAAAGAAGGCATTAAGTACCTCAGCCTTTTCCTCATCTTTTTTTGCTATGCTTCCTCCCACATCCAGTAAAGGATGAAGATTCTCCTTATCCCTCCTTTTGTTGCTAATGTATTTATAGAAACATTTTTTACTGTCTTTTACAGCAGTAGCCAGATTAAGTTCCAGTTAAGCTTTAACCCTTCTAATTTTCTCCTTGCACAGCCTCACAAAATCCTTGTAGTCCTCCTGAGTTGCCTGCCCCTTCTTCCAAAGGTCAAATACTCTCTTTTTTTTTTCCTGAGCTCCAGCCAAAGCTCTCTGTTCAGCCAGGCCAGTCTTCTTCCCTGACGGCTTGCCTTTTGGCACATGGGGATTACCTGCTCCTGCACCTTTAAGATTTCCTTCTTGAAGAAAGCTTTCCTAGACTCCTTTGCCTTTCAGGGCTGCCTCCCAAGGGACTCTGTCAACCAGGCTCCTAAACAGGCCAAAGTCTGCCCTCCACAAGTCCAAGGTCGCAGTTCTGCTGTCCCCCCTCCTTACTTCTCTGAGAATCAAAAACTCTAGCATTTTATGATCTCTGTGCCCAATACATCCTCCAACCATCACATCATCCACAAGTCCTCCTCTGTTTGCAAACAACATATTCCTTAGTTGGTTCACTCACCAGCTGTTTCAGGAAGTTGTCTTCCACACACTCCAGGAACCTCCTAGACTGTTTCCTCTTTGCTGCATTGTATTTCCAGCAGACATCTGGTAAGTTGAAGTCCCCCATGGGAACAAGGGCTAGCAATTGTGAGACTTCTCCCAGATGTTTATAGAATATTTAATCTGCCTATAGAGTATTTCTGCCTCTTCATCCTTGTTGGGCGGTCTATAACAGACTCCCACCATGATATCTGCCTTGTTGGTCTTTCCTCTGATTCTTACCCATAAACAACCCCATTGTCACTACTGTTAAGCTCTAGACAATCAAAACTTTCCCTAACATACAGGACTACCCCACTGACTCTCCTTCTTTGCCCACCCCTTCTAAAGAGTTTATAACCATCCATTGCAGCACTCCAGTTGTGCAAGTCATCCCACCATGTTTCCATGTTGGCAACTATGTCACAGTTTTCCTGCTGCACAATGGATTCCAGCTCCTCCTGTTTGTTGCCCATGCTGTGTGCATTGGTGTAAATGCACTTCAGTTGGGCTATTGATCCCGCTACAATTTTGGGGGGAGAAGCCCTAATTCCTACATGACCATTCTCAGACGCTTCAGTGGTTTCTAACACATCCATAACCCTTATGTCTTTGCTGCTGCATGGATCTCCATCATAGAATCATAGAATTATAGAATGTTTTGGGTTGGAAGGGACCCCTAGAGGTCATCTAGTCCAACCACCCTGCAGTAAGCAGGGACACCGCTAACTAGATCAGGTTGCTCAGAGCCCCGTCCAACCTGGCCTTCAATGTTGCCAGGGATGGGGCCTCCACTACCTCTCTGGGCAACCCGTTCCAGTGTTTTACCACCCTCATTGTAAAGAATTTCTTCCTTATATCTAGTCTAAACCTACCCTGGTTTAGTTTGAAACCATTACCCCTTGTCCTGTCACAGCTGGCCCTACTAAAAAGACCTTCCCCATCTGTCCTATAGGCCCCCTTTAGGTACTGAAAGGCCGCAATCAGGTCTCCCCGCAGCCTTCTCTTCTCCAGGCTGAACAAGCCCAACTCTCTCAGCCTGTCCTCATAGGAGAGGTGCTCCAGCCCTTGGATCATTTTTGTAGCCCTCCTCTGGACCCGCTCCAACAGTTCCATGTCCTTCTTGTGCTGAGGGCTCCAGAGCTGGACGCAGTACTCCAGGTGAGACAGCAGACTGAAGGAACTCACTAGCACACCATACCTCAAACATTGGTGTGCCGCCCCCAGGCTTATTGTCATGGAGGAACACTCAATTAACCAAGACAAAGGAGAAGCTCAAACAACTTTATTTCACAAAACAGCCAAAACTGCACAAAAGAAACCAATGAGAAACAGGGGTAAACCAAAATCAATCAACACTCTGATAACATTTAACACATAACAGGTTCGAGGTGTCAATCAGGGTATTGTTACTATACCTCAATACATACAAGAATGATGATTCAAAGTGCACACACACATTCACTCACAAGGGGGAAACTCTCGTGGGTACACAGAAACGCTCACCTGTGGTGGGGTGAGGTCATTCAATCTCAGGAAGATTCCTCAGGCAGCATCCCAATCCAAGGGGAGAGGCTTCGAACACAGCTCTGAGAAGACCACTCCAAAGGAGTCTCTGGCACCCCTCTTATACCTTGGGTCGAATCTAAGCTGTTGACATAAGTGGTCAGGATGCAGAAACTTCTCTGAAGCGAATCACCTCATTGGTGTGGACCCTGTCTGTTGGCTGAGGGGTCCTGTTTCTCCTGCTACCCCTGCCGAGGGATGCACGCGCCCGGGGGCACGGTAGAGCACAAAAGGTGTGAAAATGAGGCACAAAAAGCCTGTGATCACCATGTTAAAAGCCCCCATCTTTATCTGAGAGGTGGGGGAGTGGAGTGTACCTGCCACATTTCTTTCTAGCGAGCCTGGTTTTATCCCTTTCCCCATTCAAATCTAGTTTAATGCTCTTTCAATGAGCTCTGCTAACTCCTGTGCAAAGATCCTTTTCCCTCTTTGAGACAGGTGTACCCCATCTGTGACCAGCAGGCCTGGTGTTGTGTAGACCAACCCAGGATCAAAAACCCAAAAATTCTATGGTTACATCAAGGTTGGAACCAGGTATTGATCTGCTGGCTCTTCCTGCGTCTTCTCTTGTCATTTCCTGCAACCAGAAGGATAAAGGAGAACATTACTTGTGCTCCTGGTCCCTCAACCAGTTGTCCCAAAGCCCTGAAGTCTTTCCTCCTTGCCCGTGGACTTCTTGTTGCAATTTCATTGCTGCCTACCTGAAAAATCAATAATCAATAGTAATCTGAGGGTTGTACCTGGGTAGGAAGCTATGAATGAAACAGTTTGTCCATTTAACTTGTCAGCTTTAGAAGAAAAAAATGCATAATTTCTTCAGTAGCAGGGAAAGGACAAGTGGTCATTAAAGAAAGGCCGGAAAGCTGCAGAGACAGCAGCAGGGTCATTTACACAGATTCTGCAACCCCATTTAAGACGATTTGATTGCTTTATTTGCCCCAGAGGCCCCACTCATCACATGAATTTGCTCATCTGTTTAGAAACAGAATGCCTACTGACCACTTTCCTGTGCTTTGATGCATTTGTTTCCAAAGTATTTCTTTTAAATTGAGTGAGAATTAAACTTAATGCACACAGTTCCATAACAACATTCCTTGTAATGAGAGCCATCTTTTAATGGAAAGTACTGCTCTACTAAATTAAAAGCATGCAAAGTATAAACCACATATATCAGTATGTAAAAAAATAAAGAGCCCCTCCATTTATTCATTTCACTAAACAATGTGATGATGCACACTAAAATGAAACACACAAACACACACACACAATAAGTTATATCTCCAGTAGCATAAAGATGACGTTCTGGAAAGGGAGAAATACTGAAAAATCTGTTCCCAGTTAAGCAGGCAAACAAGGACTAATATCTATTCAATGTTAATCTGGATCTCTAACAACAATTATTTTAATCTCACTTGCATTCAAATTCCATTAAAGTACTTTGTAGCTTTTGTTGTTGTTGTTGTTTAGTCTGGAAATAATTCTATGATAAGTATAAAAAAATCATGGAATGAATGCAAGAATAAAGCTTAATATTTGGGTGTTTAATATTTCAATTTTTTAAAAGTGTTTTGGTTTGTATTTATGAAATTCTAAGTGGTGAGTGTCCTATGTTTCAGTTCTAGTAGAGGAATGTGCATGGTAGGAGCAAGAAAGGAAGACTATTCCCATAACTCGGCTTGGAAATTTGGCTACATTTTCTTTTAATATGTTGGAGTTTTATCCAGTACCCAAACTGGAGAGACCCAAAATGTCCAAAGTAGCATTACATGTGCTGGCTATCAAACACCTTTAATTCACTTTCTAAAGGTATTATTTCTAAGGGTATTATGTGTATGACTATAGGTTTCTGTCAAAATTAATGTTTGAAAAGATATTTTAGTCTGAATCAATGGGAAAGGAAACTGATGTAATAGATTATAAAGATCTTTAAGAATTATGTTTTCAGCAATGCATAAGTTCATGGTTTGTGGCAAGAAAAATCCACAAGCTCTCTTGCTTATTTTTTATGTTCACACAGACATCTTGAAACATAAGATATGGGCCACACAGCACAAAACATGTCAGACCCAGAAAAAGTGTACTACATTTCATTAAGCATAAGCTGTCTAAATTGCATGCTAAGAATAAAGTCTTATTGTCAAAGGGAAAGTTCAAAAGGAAAATACACAACCCAAAATTATATAAAGAATATTTATAACCATAGTGGAAGATCACAGTCACAACAATTAATTTAAAAAACATTCTAGGCTAGTTTATTCCATATAGTGTTCAAAAGCTTTGTGTGTCAAATTTATTCTACTGTTCATGAAAGCCAACTGTCAACTGTTTCATTATGACATTTTTGCTTTTACTCTGTTCAGAGACACAGGGACTCCAAACAGATGAAGTCTCTTGTATGCTACTGACCAAACATTATATATTCTGTGACTCTTTTTACCCATCACTAACTAAGATCCATAGCATACCTTTTGATTAATTTTGTTCTGTTCAATTTCTGCCAACAACACTGTTGTTTCTCCTGTCACTCGTGCAAAGAAATAATCTGTGACTGTCCAGACTTCTTGTTCCTTGACATTTAGGTAAAAATCTGTACTTTCTTCGGCTATAAAAAAATAAATAAATCACCATTTCTTATTGCTCCTAAAGCCCTCTGGCACAAGATATTTTTACAAGAAAAATAACATTATTCCAAGAACAAAAGGGATAAATTTAGTCTTTTTTTTTTTTGAACAAACTCTATAATCTTCTAAACATACCTTAAATCATCATATTTCATTAAACTTAATTAAAAATAAAAATATTCCACAAAACAGAATCATAAATAATTGTAGAAGAACAAACTAAAGATATGCAAAGGCAAAAAGTTATTTGGGAAATATTTGCAAAAAATAGAAAACCAGACAAACATAACCAACATTCTATGGGTGTATCTACATTAGATTTTTGTTTGGATCAGGAGTGTGATCTTGAAGCAAATATTCCAATTGTCCCTATTTATCATGTTTTGGTTCATATCACAGAGCACTTCTGGAACATATGAACTGAATTTTGCATGAAACAAATCCAGAAAATGTGTTACAATTGCATGAAGTAAAAAACCTATGAAATGCTGCAGTACAAATACCAGGTTCTCAACAGTTTTGCTCTACAAATCCACATTTCTAGGTTCACACCAATTGTTGGAGTTGACATAGTCCATCAGGAACTGAAAATCCTTGGACCAAGAGCAATGAAACAATGCAGTTTCCCACAATTCTTTCTCTGTCAGAAAATCTGGTCCCAATGAAAATTAAAAGCTTTGATCACTTTTTTGGACAATCACTGGAAATGCCGAGTATGCACAATACTCAGGTAAAATGTATAATGTATTCACAGGAAATGTTATATACATAGCATTCATCAGATCTACTGAACATTTGTCACACAGATAGTGTATCAAGACACATCAGGTGTACCACATGCACACATATGTTTCTGTTTAGGAAATCCTTACAAATAGGTATAAGAAAGGATTTCCCGAACAGACATCCAGAAAAGTAATGGTTGAATTACAGGAAGAAACAGTAAAAGCCTAAAGGAAATTTGAATGCACCATACTTTTTTAGTTTTTTACTTTTAGTTTAGGAAGTCTGAACTTTGGGGATAAGAGTAAAAAAGAAAGAAAAATAAATTTACAAATGCCCATTTTCTCAAAAGAAATATGCTCCTCTATCTTTGACATGCATAGTGGCAGAAATTTGAATGAACAGACTATTTGGAAGAAAAGTAGATAGTAGGTAAGCAAATGGTTCATGAAAGAAGGGCAAATTAAAAAATCCTGTAACTGACACAGCGTATTGCAACTGATAACATTCACCATCCACAAGCTGCAAAAGAGCAAGGTGAGAACCTTTATTAAAATTACTATTCCTCTTTAATGTTCTTTGACAATCTTGGTTTTCATTTTCCTTTCCTCCTACTGCAATGTGCAAACCAGTACTATTATTATTGACTATTAACTTATCCAAATTTAAAACATTTTAGAGACAATATCTGTTATTAGATCTATTGAAAAAAGCATGTTTACTTAAAGAACTAATTCAATTAACTTTTATTCAGATCTTGCAAAAACAGATTTCATTATCCACACAAATAGTCATAAGGCTTAAACCCCTCAATAACCTTTATGCACATCTTAGACTTACCTATATAGTCGGGCTTACTGCTTTATATGTGTGAATGTGTATACTATTTGATAATGCATCATTTAATAGAATTATAGAATTGTTTAGGTTGGAAAAGACCCTTAAGATCATCAAGTCCAACCATTAACCTAGCACTGCCAAGTCCACCACTAAACCATGTCCCTAAACACCACATCTACACATCTTTTCAATACCTGCAGCAATGGGGACTCAACCACTTCCCTGGGCACCCCCTTCCAATGTTTGGCAACCCTCTCAGTGAAGAAATGTTTCCTAATATCTGATCTAAACCTCCCCTGGTGCAGCTTGAGGTCATTTCCTCTTGTCCTATTCGCTTGTTTCTTGGGAGAAGACACAGACACCCACCTTGCTACAACCTCCCTTCATGTAGTTGTAGAGGGTGATAAGTTCTCCCCTCAGCCTCCTTTTCTTCAGGCTAAACAACCCGAGTTCCCTCATCTGCTCCTCATAAAACTTGTGCTCTAGATCCTTCACCAGCTTTGTTCCCCTTTAATAGACTCAAGTTGAGCCCAGGGCTCAATTTTAGGGCCAGTGCTCTTTAATGTTTTTATAAATGATCTGGACACAGGAATCAAATGTACATTAAGTAATGTTGCCGACAATACTAAACTGGGAGGAGCTGTGGACTCCCTTAAAGGTAGAGAAACCAACCATTTCCTGGGTTGCATCAATCACAGCATAGCTAGCCCATCAAGGGAGGTGACTGTCCCACTCTACACTGCACTGGTGTGGCCCCACCTAGAGCACCATGTGTAGTTTTGGGTGCCTCAATAGAAGAAGGACATCAAACTGTTAGAGTGTGTGTAGGGGAGGGTGACCAAGATGGTGAAAGGCCTCGAGGGCAAGACTTGCAAGGAGTGGGTGAGGTCACTTGGTTTGTTGAACTTGGAGAAGAGAAGGCTGAGAAGCCTGTCAGAGTTCAAGGAATATCTGGATGATGGTCTTAGTCATACGGTTTAGTTTTAGGTAGTCCTGTGAGGAGCAGGGAATTGGACTCAATGGTTCTTACAGGTCCTTATGCAGTGAAGGTAAATCCTTCAGAGAAAAACCTTCGTAACCTAATTGTTAAACTAAAGAACAGGAAACAAATTGTTTCTTTCTTTCTCCTACTTGCTTTCGAAGTCACCTCATCAGTGAGTCACAGAGAACAGTTGAAGGCATTTGAGTAATCTTAGCACTGCAAACTTCTACGTCTAAAATCATTGTGAAGGTAAGAGATAAAGTTTCCCTTTTCTTTTTGAGATGAGTGTGTGGCCTAGCAAGCTTCATGGCAACAATAACAAAACACAGTGTTTGAAAAAGTTTTGAAATGAAGCAATGATAGTGGAAAAATGAATCCTGGCACTTTGGCTGAAGAGAACTGGCAGAAGTTAAAAAGTATGAAAAAAAACATGTATTATTTTTATAGCAGCAAGTTGGATACACTTTTGGAAATAGACTTTTTAGTACTATTACACATTTAGATTGATTTAAAGCTTTGGTTTTGACTGCAGTCATCCAAACAAGATGGTTTGAATTTAAGTTCTTGTCTGAATTCTCGTTTCACACAGATTTCTAACAACTGTTCACATAAAAGTATTTAGCCCTCCCAAATCCCTTCATTTAAAAGATTTTCAAAATAATGAATTTTTTTTTCCAAGAAAAAAATACTTGTACAACTACTCCATTTAAACAGACAAAACAAACAAATTGCTACAAGTATTATGAACCATTAGAGAACATAGCCTTAGATCCTTGCTCAGAATCCACTCAGATGGCTTTGGAGATCTGTTGATGATCATTGATCATTTTTCTTGACAATCTGCCCCCAACTTCTGTGTTAGGAGTGTTGTACAGTAGTTAAAATAATTAGTTCCCCTGGCTGGAATGGAAAATAAGGGTAAATAGGGGAAAGAAAATTAACTTCTGGCTATTACTTTCTCCTTTGAGGTCTAACTTATCTGTTGTTATCTATGAGTAAACAAATGGACTGTTCATGAGCTCCTGACCAGGTCATCAGCTTAGCTGAGATGGGAGTTGTGTATCTTATTTAGTTTACTATCTCATTTAGGTTACTGCATCCCACAGTCTGTTGTTCAGCATATTGGATGTTTTATGCCCATTGTGTTGCTCACCGAAACATTTATAAAATTACCTTGTTTCCTGTTAGTGACCTCAGGAAATCTTCATAGGGAGCCCTAGTATTAATCAGTTGTAGCTGGCTCTTATTTTTTCATTAGCTTGACAAATCATAGGATCATATAATCACTTTGGTTGGAAAAGACCCTTAAGATCGTTGAGTCCAACCGTTAACCTAACCCTGACATCCCACCACTAAACCATGTCCCTAAACACCTTCTTTTAAATACCTCCAGGGATGAGGACTCTACCACCTCCCTGGGCAGCCCATTCCAGAGCCTGACAACCCTTTCGGTGAAGAAGTTTTCCCTAGTATCCAATCTAAACCTGCCCTGGCGCAGCTTCAAACCATTCCCCCTCGTCCTATCATCCGTTACCAGGGAGAAGAGGCCGACCCCCACCTCACTACAGCCTCCTTTCAGGTAGTTGTAGAGGGCGATAAGGTCTCCCCTCAGCCTCCTCTTCTCCAGACTAAACAACCCCAGTTCCCTCAGCTGCTCCTTGTAAGACTTGTGCTCCAGACCCCTCACCAGCTTTGTTGCTCTCCTCTGGACATGTTCCAGCAATGCAACATCTTTCTTGTAGTGAGGGGCCCAAAACTGAACACAGTATTCAAGGTGTGGCCTCACCAGCACCAAGTACAGGGGCATGATCACTTCCCTAGTCTTGATGGCCACATTATTTCTGATACAAGCCAGGATGCCATTGGCCTTCTTGGCCACCTGGGCACACTGCTGGCTCATATTCAGCCGGCTGTCAACCAGTACCCCCAGGTCTTTTTCCACCAGGCAGCTTTCCAGTCACTCTTCCCCAAGCCTGTAGCATTGCATGGGGTTGTTGTGACCGAACTACAGGACCCGGCACTTGGCCTTGTTGAACCTCATACAGTTGGCCTCAGGATCCAGCCTGTCCAGGTCTCTCTGCAGAGCCCTCCTCCCCTCGAGCAGATGTCCTAGAACTGAGCCCTGGGGGACACCACTTGTGACCAGCCGCCAACTGGATTTAACTCCATTCACCACAACTCTCTGGGCTCAGCCATCCAGCCAGATTTTAACCCAGCAAAGAGTACACCCATCTAGGCCATGAACTGCCAGCTTCTCCAGGACAATGTTATGGGAGACTGTGTCGAAGGCTTTGTCGAAGTCCAGGTATACAACATCCACAGCCTTTCCCTCATCTATCAGGTGGGTCACCTGGTCACAGAAGGAAATCAGGTTGGTTAGTCAAGACCTGCCTTTTATGAACCCATGCTGGCTGGGCCTGATCCCCTGATTGTCCTCCATGTGCCTGGTGAGCACACTCAAGATGAACCTCTCCATAATCTTCCCCGGTACTGAGGTCAGGCTGACAGGTCTGTAGTTCCCCAGATCCTCCTTCAGGCCCTTCTTGAAGACAGGCGTCACATTTGCCAACCTCCAGTCATCTGGGACCTCCCCTGTTATCCAGGACTGCTGATAAATGATGGAGAGTGGCTTGGAAAGCTCCTCTGCCAGCTCCTTCATATGTCATCTCTCTGTCAAAATGTCTAAAAGAAGCAAGCTATATCACCTAAAGTCCAAGGACTTCCAATTCCTCATAGGCTACTGCCAACAGCCACCTTTCTAGTTTGGCTTCTGTTGCATCTGTCAGGAAAGATGTGAAGTAAGTGGTAGGCTCACATCCTTAAGAAATCAAAGATTGCTTAGTTCACTCATATATCCTACCTAGCAACCATGAGAGAGAAGTGACTTCAGGTGTGTATGACTATTGGCTATCCATACAAGTGACCCATGGCTGAGTAAGTCTGCAGCCTATTAACATCAAGCCCTCATTTCATCATGTTTCTCTGATTTGTGTTCCTATAGGTGCTTCTTTCTTGGATGTGTGAGGCAACAAAGAAAAGTGAAAGCATAGAAAACTAACTGTGCCAGATTTTCCAAGATGTGGGTACCTGGTAACTGCATGCATATTTAAGATTTATGACACATTGCCTACTCACCTCTCCCTCAGAACACACATTTTACACATTTTTGTTACTCCTTCTGTTCCATAGTTGGAAAATAAAAGATTGAGCATTATAATAGAGAGGCCTTGAAAGCCAAACATTGATCTCTATTGCTACCTTTCAAATGGAAAAAGTTATCTTCCAGGGCATTCCTTGACAATGAAATCCAGATCTCAGTGTTCTCTAGCAAAAACACAGCCTGGCTCAGAAGGAGTAAAGAACAGGGGAGGACATAATTTGCCAACCTTAGGCTTGTTTAAATTCCTAGAAGTTCTTCTGTCTGACAAGGAAATGGTCAAAACCTTAGCAATTAAAACTTCTCAGAAGTATACTCAAGTTCTACATCAGTAGCAGTTTGTATTAATAAAGTCCAAATAAGTTCATTCAGAAATAAAACATTTGAAAAGTCTTTTTTTTCTCACATTCCCCCAGAAATTCAACTCATAGTAATATGTTGCTCTCAGAAACCTGATGATACTGCAACAACCCAGAATAAACCATTATATCACAGAAAATTTAATAATCAGTTATTCCAAGGTAAGCAATAATGCTTATATATGTTCTATAAATTAAAAACTCAAAAATATATTCAGGTATTATGGACAGAATAGTTGTGGGTTTTAAGCTTTCTTATTCATTATCTCAGGGAATAGTCTCTTACAGGCCAGTTAGGCACATGTGAGATAGCTAATAACAGGAAGATCTAGAGTCAGAAAAAGTATAGATCTGTGGTAGGCAGTGGCTACAGGGTAAGGAGTAATGCAGCAGAGAATCCCTCAGCTTCATTTTTATCTCATCTTCTTCATCTGTGCTATTTTGCTGTACAGAAAGCTTGCATAGAGGATAGTTGTAGTCTTGAAACCACCCATTCATAATGCACACTAGACCAAAGGGCATGTTATTCTGTTATCAGTGGATTCTCTGTAGTCCACCTGGAAGCAAAAGTGCTAGGGGAAAGATAATTCAATAGGAATAAATTCTTTAACAAAAAAGTCCTACTTTCTTTGGGAATTCTATATCATCCTTCCATCCCAGACTGCTAAGTAGTGCGAGGTCTGTCCATAGTTGAAGTTGAAGCCAAGGGGTGGTACTGAAATGCCCTAGGAATGATAATTATATCAGCTCTTTGACAGTAAAAAATTTGTCTCTGTGGTCACAGTAAAAGAAAGAAGAGCTTTCTCATATCTCGTGCATTTATCATATTAAAGAGTTCATTTCTTGACACATATGCTCACACACACATACAACTTTCTGCAAGTCTAGAAAGTATACCCTCCAAAACACAAGTTTTTTCATCAAATTTAGTCTTGCTATTATCAAGCTTGCAGAGGAAGAGGGAATTGTATCTGTTCATGATGATCAAATCTGGCAACACCCCCCTAATATTACTGAAAACAGGTACTCCCTCCTCCAGCCCTCCACCAGAAATATTTGGTTGCTCTTTTATCCATATGACAGTTTCTCAGATTCAGTTCCTCCTTTTTGTCATCTAGCACATTCATTTTTTTCCCTTCAAATCTTTTCTCCTAACTGTCCTTCCATAAAGTGCCATTATTCTTCTTCCTGGTTCAATGAAACAAGACTACGAAGCTGACTATTCTGTAACCCACAGACAGATTCAGCCTACATCTTCTGTTGAAGCAGCCCAGTGAAACCTACATCCTGTTTGTCTTTTCAAGCCAGAAAGAGTCAAGATTCCAGGTTCTTGCTTCTTGCTATTCTAGAGATGGGTCATCACATCTCTGACTGTTTCAGCACAGCACCCAGTTACAGGAAGAAAAAAAAAGGAAGTCCAGTACAATTAGCATTATACTCACATACCACTTGTGACCTCTACTTCCCCTGATTTCTTATTTTCCTCTAAACAGATCTAATGCAAATGGAAAAAGAAACTCTGCAGCTCCAACTGGAAACTGGGAAACCATCTTCTAGGAATATAACTGTATCTTCAAACAGTTCTATCTGTTAAGGCGAGAGGCAAGGAATATAAGTCTTCTTTTCTTATTAAGTTATTAAATACAGTTAGATGTTATTTTTAAAAAATATTTTCACTTACAAACTTCCTCTTTCTGTGCTAATCTATAGCTAAGAAAATAATTCAGTCTTAAAATTTGTGTGTGAGATAATTCTTGAAGAGTTCAACAATTATAAAGTATTACATTATGTCTGGTTGTACACTTATTCCATTTTCCTCATGGGACCAGCTTATTTTCTCTTCTCTAAATTCTTTCCTATGTATCTTTCTTATCTTTATTACAAAAAAGTACATCATCTTGTATAAAGCTATATGACTTTAAGAAACTGTAGTTGTAAGTTTACAGCAGGCTTCCTATTTGATTATAGGTTGTTCCCAAGGCAGCTGCACTTTCTCATTAGCACTTTCACACTTGATTAATTAAAACAAAGCAGAAGTCATGCATTTTTGTTACTGTAAATCACTTTTGAATGCAGTTTACTAGGATTTCAGGTATTCCAGGATGAAGGTAGGCATGTAATTCTTTCTCCCGTTCTTTCCCCTCCTACCCAAGTTTCAGACATCTGGACGGTGTTGATTTTCGAATGTTCTGCAGTTGCTGGTTCTGCTACCAATCCAGTAAGTCTTCACAATCTATTTCTGCTTCTGATTCCTCATAATATTTGATGACTTTTCCCACCTCTGCAAAGATTAAGTAGAGCAAATAATTAAGTGGGATACTAGCAAGAACAGTATTGCTATTAAGAAAATGTTTAAATAATTTAAAACTTGAAAAGATAAAGGAAAATGAGAGAGGTGTGTAAAGGAAGTGAAAGAAATAGCTGTGGTGCAGAAGCAGCAAGAAAACTAGGGTTAGAAAAAAAGGAAAAGACCGAGAGATGGAAATAAAGGGACTGTGCTGTAAGTTTTATTGGTAGCACTTCACAAGTTAGCTACATGTAACACTCAACCTAAAACTTATTGGAATCACTAGAAAAGAATCAAAACTTGTACTCCTGTAAACTGAACTTTGAGTATTGTCACGCTGGACCTCTTCCCAAAATAAGCGATGCCCTCCAGGATATCAGTTTCCTAACTCTGCTGGCTCTTCACAGTCTACCTCTAGAGGCTAAACTCAGTAATCTCTTGTTGCTTTGCAGCCAAAACTATATCTGTGACTACATTTAGCACCAGCTTTTCATTGGTTGTCAGCAGGAGGCAAAGTAGAACATTGTCTGTGTTTTGCTCTTTATGTTTGCCTTAAGAGTCTGTCTCAAAATGCAACTTAGAAAATTCCTGGGGTGCCTGAACTCATGTTTTCCTCACAGATGTCTGGGAGATTGAAAACCTTCATAAGGGTCAGGCCTTGCTATCGGGAGACTTCTACTAGTTGCTTGCAAAAAGCCTTATCCTTTTGTTTCCCTTGGAAGATCCTGTAACAGATTCCCAAGACATCATCATTAGTGCAGCTTTCCGCTGTGGTCTTGGTCTAGAGAGTACTGACAACATGTGCAGTTTCCTCAAGCTCTGGGCAGTTGAACAGCTCCTACACATAGTACAATACCCCTTCCTCATCTTCCCCATCTATCCTTTCTAAACAACGTATAGTCACCCATGAGAGTCATGTGTACTTTCCCACCAAGTCTTTGTGTTTCTGTTCTGATCACTCTACAGTACTGTCACTTCATATGGACTTCCAATTCTTCAGGATTTTTGCCTCAGTTTCTTACATCAGTGTACAGATTCTTGACATAAGTCTCTGAATATCCTCCCTTCCGAGCACAAATGTGCAGGCCTCCCTTGTGGCATTCTGTTTTTTCTTTACTGTTCCTAATTTAAAGCCCTCCTCACTGGATAAGCAAGTTTGTTCACAGACTTTCTTCCTTCTCTTTGCCAGATGGAGCTTCTCTCTTTACAGCAACCTTTTTTCAAACCATACTTGAAGAAGCCAGTCTTGCTAGTAATACCAACTAAGCAGGCAGGCATTAGTATGCTGGATCTGTCTCCTACTAATCAGGTGCTTGACCTGAAGAACATTGCCCTGACTGCTGTCCTCCTAAACCCTGAACCCAGAGCTGTGCAGTCACCTATGGTCTGCTGAGTGTCCCCACTAGCCATGTCACTCATGTGGATGAGAAACAACAGATACTGGTCTGAACAAGCCTTGGCAGTCTCCATAATTCTCTGTAGTGCTCTCTCTGGAGCATTCTCCTAGCAGAACTTGTTCATCTTCCTTTGACACCATTGCCTTGGCACAAGCCTTCCTCCACCTTCCTGCTGCTGACAGAAGTTACCAGCTTCCAGGTTACACCTTTGTTGGGAGTTCCTGTCCTCTTTATTCTACTGCCTTGCTTTGGACATACAACCTTTCATACCTCTGAAGAGTTGAGGTCATTTCCTCAGCAGAGACTCTTTGAGGCCACTCATCTTTAATTCAACAAAGCTGCTAATTTCTTCTTGCACCTTCCTCACATGGCATCACTCAATCAGAAAACAGCTCTCACAGGTGAGGCCACAGCCACAGCTTCTGGTTCCAGCCCTGTGGAAAAGCACATGATTTTAACTTAATTTGAGCATAATTTCTTTAGGTTTAGGTTTTTGTTAGTCAACAATCCCAGCAGGCTGCTAGGTAACACAATCCTCCTTCAATTAAGGCCATGAAGCAGTCCATCAGGCATAATTCTGCCAGCCTAAGGCTCTGCTACCTTGGTTTGAAATTTTATTACCATTACAAATCAGAAGAAAATCCAGTAGTGAACTCTATTTTTTTCCCAAATAATCCATATTTTATCCCTCAGCATACAATTGCCTTTGCAGTGAATAGTGAAGTACTGACGATTTAGTCTAGTATAGATTAGAAACAAGAATTCTCTTATATAGACCTATACTTGAGATCTTGTAGTAGTTTCTTTTAACATTTTGTCTGTGTATGTTTTCACTAGATGATAGAAAGCTGAAGCTTACAATACCAACACTGATATTTGATAAGGAACCTTTAAATTGGCTATTACTATTAGAGCTTATTTATGATAAATGTGGTGGTTCATTTCTTTTGTTCTAATATAGATTATTATTTTCTTCAATTTTCTAACCTATCTGAGATAGAAACTGGTTGAAATGATCACACATCTGCCTAGAGTCCATATGGAAAATATTTGCTTTGCATTTAATTTTATGCATCTTGTAATATTACTCTTTTTTATATAAAAAAAAAAGAATATAAATCCTCCAACCTATTTGTCATCTCTACAATCACCTCAGTATGTAACTGGTGATATACTAAAAAAAAGTGAGAAGCCAACCCACTAATTAACATCACATATTGTATTTCTGTTATGTCAGACTTCTGTGTAATGGTCATTTGATGATGCTTTTGTACAGTATCTCTCTACACTTCTGCCTATGCAAGATATTAGGATAACAGAGAATTGTGTGATTTAATCTTTTGCAAAAATCTGCCCTCTTTCCAGCAGCCTTTTCAAACTAAAAGCTGTAAATCCTAGTATTAAAGTGTGTATGTTAAGTGTTGACTGATGTTTCATCTTGACCTAAAGATGCAGATCAAGGTTAAATGAATCCAAAATCAAAAACCATTGAAAAGACTTGCTACCATTGAGATTAAGGAAAGTACATGAAAGTCTGGACCATTAAATTTTATTTCTATTCCATGCATTCTATTTCTAGAACAGCAGAAAAAGGAGTTTGAAGTTTATCATTTGTCACAGCCACCCGGGATTTGTAAATGATTCACACACTAGGCTCTTCCTACCTGAAATAGTGGAACAAAAGGTCATTACAGGCCATACTCTAAATTCACCTTTTAAAAGTTAAATAAATATAACACTTTCTCTAAAAAATATTACTCCCATATATTTTTGAAGCCAAACTTTTTTTTTTTTTTTAATAAATAAAGCTACTATATAGATTTCAATTTTATTACTCTTAATGCTGGACAAATGGACAAAAAAAGTTTGTGCCACATATTGAGGCATGACTCCACAAATAAGTCAGTTATGCTTCTTTCTGAAAGGTAAGCATCTAATTCAGGCATAGCATATTTCTCTTAAATTTCTTTCCAAATCATGGCTTCCTAAATATTGACCTAACAGCTTTATCAGTGTATTCATCAATGCTTCTTTAGTTCATGGCTCTCAAAGTCATCACATTCACTGGCCCACAGCTTAGAGTGTGTCTGCAAGAGAACTGTTTTCTTTATAATATATGTCCTATGACTGTTACTGGGATATAGGACCACCTTAAAGCTCACTTCATCATTGAGCATAGCAGGCTGGATCCATGTCAATCTTTGGGGATTTTGTCTCTTAATGAGGCTACAAAAAAAAAAAAAAAAAGACTAATAGCTCAGTGTTGTTAATATGTTTATTCTTTTCTTCCCTACTCTTCCTTAGATAGTTTGACATCAAACTGACTAGTAACTTACCCACAAAGGGATGAGGTGCTTTTTAAACTTTTGTCAAAAGGAAAAATTAGCTTGCTGAGCCAACACAGCCAGTCCACAAAGAGCCCTTATGGGTCTGCACTGATTATGGCCAAGCCCACACCTGATTTGGCTCATAAAAATAGACTTATCTTTGCCTTCCTGCTAAACCACAAGCAAAAACCTTATCTGAAAGAAAGTCATGATTTTATCCAGCAAGAAGCTGCAACAGTTACACAATTATATGCAGGAGAATAATCTGTAGATAGTTACCTAAGGTCCAATAGAGTTTTCATGGCACTGAGTATTTTGCCATGCTGAGATGGCAAAATATTGGATTGTTCATTGTGGGTGGTTCACTACAAAGATGCTGCTAATCACAGGCTAATGATTGTATCAAACATTGACTTTGTTTCAAATCAGACATCACTGGGCCTGCCATAATAGACAAAACCTAAGTCCAGACAATGGCCTATTCAGAAATAAATCATAGTGTAGGTTAAAAGAAAAAAATCTACCAACGAAACAACAAAAAGAACCTTGAAGATACTCACTGACTTCACTAGAACAAAATCTGCTGCTTAAAGTTCATTGTGTGTTTCATTGTTTCTTTCACTTTTTTTCTCTTAAAATTGCTAGTTTCTGATATAAGAATTTTATAAAATAAATACACATAGAGTATAGTAACATTTTTTAGGCAAATATTAGGAAAACCAGATGTTACTGTGAAACTCTCAGGGAACCTACATGTGAGAAGAGGAAGATATCTGTGTAGATAAATAATTACAGTTGCTGTCCTCATGTTAAAATCAAAGGGTTTGTACAGTTATAACTAAAGGCATAAGGTGCCTTGAAACAACCTTAAGTGTTGTTCACTTTAAATTACTTTTAATATAATTACAATGGTTCGAAAATGCTAATATAGTTGAGAAACTGATCATAATGATCCTAACTGTCATTAGGCACTGGACATTCTCTTCATTCTTATTTCAAAGCATGAGGTTCTTAGAGTGAAAATGAAACAACTAAGGGGGATGCCTCCATGGATCATCCTTGGCAAGCAGTCCAGAAAACAACACTTGATAGGATGTGAGTCTACACAGTGTGTCTGTATCAAAACTTTCTAGAGGGCATTTTGTCCAAAATGAGCGTTACAAAGAGGACAATTACTACCAGCCAGATTAAACTGTAGCCATGGAACTTGAAATAGACTTCTGAAGATAGGATGGAGTAGTCAGCCTGAAAAGATAAGAAAAGTACAAGAGTTTGTAATGGTGAGAGACATTGCACTGGAAGACCAACAGTTAGACATGGCTTGGCACTGCTGGATGTCACTCCATGGCACCATGACCTCTGCCCAGGTGGGGCACAGCAGCATTCCCAAGGGACATTGGGAGAAGCCTGCACCCAATTGGTGGCTGACAGTGTGGGGTATGCATGTGGGACATCATGGAGGGCTTTCTCCCTGGCACATGGGTCAGTGGGCTGCAGGGTGTTGCACAGGTGCAAATAATGCTGGAGCACCCATGTCTTCCCTAGGATGGGTGTGGAGGTAGGGGGACCTACACACTCAGGAGTGGGGTGTGCTTGTGATCCCCAATGCACATGAAAGAGGGGGGATATGCATGTAGTTTTGTGTGTGTGTGTGTGCATATGTGCATCATGAGAACTTCATGGCATTAGTTTTCAAAGAGTGTTTAGAAATTTGTAGGTGTTATTCATATTTTGTAAGTGTTTAGTGTTATAGCTGATCTGTTATATTATTGATATTGATCCTGAATATATAGTCCACTGTTTTCTGGTACATCATGTTGTTAATAAATTAATAAAGTACTTTGATTTCATTTTGCTTTAAAGTTTGTGAACTAAGTAACAATGAGCTGTTCCACTGAATGTTATTCTCATCAACTGCCAGCAGCAAGTCTGGTCTATACTTATGGACCAGTGGTGTAAACAAATTTTTTGAAAGATTCTGAAATTTAAATTCTTATTTTTTCTAACCTGCATCCAAACCATGTGTGCAATCATATTTTTGTAAAAGAAGATATTTTTTATGCTGTTGGTTCCCATTTTCTCTATTTCCCTCAATTTTGTTGTCTGAGTAGCTGATGTGGGAGATAACTAATCTCTTCAAAAACTGGATTTTACCATTAGCTTTATTTCCACCTAATCATATCTCTATTGGTGAAAGCACTTAAAATTGAGGTGACAGAAGGACAAAGCACAGGAAGAGAAACAGCCCAGAGATTAAATGACTGTATAGGGGGCAAAAAACCTCATATATCTTGAAACCACGAATTTTAGATGCAAGATTAACTCATCTTCACTCAGAAAGGCAATTTTTCTTGACACAATTGACCAAGTCTCCAGAAAATAGTCACTGCTGAGCAGTGCCAACATCAGGCCTTCAGGAAACATTTACTCTTCCTCTTGGCTGAAGTCCATGACATCAAAACTTTTGAAGAGCAGAAATTATTGTACTGTGTGTCAGTACAAATATTCAAAAATAGAAAAAAAAAAAGAGTCAAATTCCTGTCCTGTATAAAACCTATTTTTAACCATCTTCCTAAATCTACTGAACACAGACAACTCTGACAGCTGTTGGATCAGGCACCTAAGGCACAGCTACAATAGATTTCTTACTACCCTTTTAATCCCCCTTTAAAAGCAACCAGTGGCTTCACTGTTTGTTTACAAGAGAGAACTTACACATTTTAACCCCATCTCTCATAAAGAAGTAATGTATAAGTATAAGGTTGCAGAAGGTAGTATGCTTAAAATAGAAATTCATATTTCTAAAACATAAATATTCTGAGGTTTAAAGATATGAAAGATTCTGAGAAATAAAATAAGTAATTGTAACCCACAGCATTACAAAATTATATGTCATTATCTAACTAAAATCAAACAAAAAGTCCAAAAAATAAGGATGTTAAACACATAAAGGAATGGTTTTAAAGCATTTTGGTCTTACAAGCATAGCAGAAGTTGAATTACTCCTCACAAAACCACTGTTATGCAAATTTATATCTAATGTTCTAATATGACCTTATCACCTGTTATGTTTCTTCCTCTGATATTTTTTTCTCCCAATTAAGATTAGTACATTCTTAAGACTAAATCTTAAAAAAAACATATGTCATCTTACTATTGTATAATATTATATCATTTAGAAGTAAGTTGAGAAACACCACAGGAAATTCTTCAGTCCATCCCATCAAATAATTCTCCTTGCTTTGCA
Organism: Nycticorax nycticorax; assembly: GCA_023375905.1. NCBI lineage: Eukaryota > Metazoa > Chordata > Aves > Pelecaniformes > Ardeidae > Nycticorax > Nycticorax nycticorax. The sequence goes on along the minus strand of JAKFQP010000335.1, from coordinate 585,540 downwards.
AGTTAAAAAAAAGAAAAATGTATCCACTAGTTAATTCTCAAATCTGGTGTTGTATAGCAGAAAATAAAACCATTGCTCCCTTTCTGTTTTTTTTTCCTTAGGTAGACCAGCTAATCTGTAACTCATGCTGTGTTTTCTGTTTTAGCAGCATCCTAATTGGCAAATCTTGAGGACTGTGCTGTCATGCAAGGTTTCCAGTGGTACATTTGTTTCTAATGTACAGTGCATAATTTAATGACGAGACACTTCAGTGGTCTACCCACTGCAAATTTCAGTTGTTAAAAATGTCTGAAGCAAGATGCCCTTAAATAGTAGGCACTTTCTTGGTACATTAATTTTCTCACACTCAGAAGCAGAAAATATAATAGTAGCTGTCACTTAGTGTAAAGCTCTGTTTACTTTTAAAAGCTATTTACAGCTTAAATGACTTGTTTGAACTGATTAGCTATAGTGGGATTTAAAACATTTATAAGACCTATTTATTACAGTTAATGTGTTTTTCCTCAGACTATAGTTCAGGAAATCTGTCCAACCAGCATTAGAACAAGAGTGCAGATTTTTTTTTCTGGCCAGACCTGGTAAATATAAGTCAACTGGATTTTGGGAACAACTGAAATGAAAAACATAAACTCCTAACCTACAAGTAAAGCACTGTCTGTGATATTTTCATTATCAGTTTCCTTCATATATACAAACGGAGAGAGCCAGAACAGCTCCCCAACACAATACCTCAACAGTCGCAAACCCGTATCCTCATCTATAATTCATTCTGCTAGTAATGTGCTTACTGACTGACACTGTATCCAACAAGCCCCTTACAATATGGAAGATCTAATTACAAAAGGCATAACGCGGTTATCCCACAACTAAAGGATTGTTTGACAAACATTCCAAGCATACAGAGACATACATAAATCAAAAAAAATCCCAGATTTAACTTAAGTGTAGAATAAATCCGCCTTCTAAGGTGAGGGGAAAAAAGCATTAAAGGTTGTAAAAATACAGTGAAGTTTTTTTACTACTCCGGTATCAGACTACACTGATCATTAAAATGTTTTTTCAAATGCCATAGTCTTCATTAGAAATATTACCCCCAAAACAGTATTTTCCTCATATCTTGTCCTTTTTCTTTATGCAATCCTGCCAAATTTATCTGTATCACTCAAAGTCCTCGATTTCCTTAAAGCTGGATGATTATTTGGAGTGACTAAGAGAAAGGGGGAGGTTTTTTCCCTGTGTCTTTAAGTGCATGTTGGGCTTCTGTTAAATAGTTTCTATATTACTGTAAAACTTGAGCTGTACTGGCTCTCAAGTTGAGTTAGGAAATAATATGTTTCAGGAATGGATTTTTAGAACAGGATGATGAAATGCAATGGGGTATTATCTTTTCTCACATTTTGCTCCTGAGACTGTGTAAAAGAGTTTTTTCCTCTTATATACACAGAGTTCCCCACTTCTATTTGCCATTGCCTCCTATATCTCTGTGCTGGGAAGATTTGCTGATTTCCTCTCTAGTAAGAATAAAATAAAGGAACAGGCATCTTATAATCTACTTTATTTTTACTTATTATTATGTTATGCCTGTCAACAACAGTCATGTACCATCCACGCAGTCTGATGGGTGAGAACAGGATCATTTCCACCATCTGTCATGCTGCTGAGCCAGAGGGTCTATGGGCCTCTCTCTTCCAGCAGGCAGCAAAGGAAGGTTGTTAGCACTTGAACGTACTGAACTGTCCAGCGGGTACAGGAATCGACCTTTACAAGTTTTCTCACACTTGGGACCCAATCCCAACCTGTGTCAGGCATATTTAACACCTTCAGCAATCAACAAAGTTTACCCACATGCATCTTTACATGTTTTATTTAGACCTTTGTTTATAAGTGAGCTATCAAAAGCTACTTTGTGGTACACAAGCTCCCAGATTTGCTTGACCAAGCTTTCTGTTTTACTTTTGAGTTATTTTGAATGTTATTTTTTTAATTAAAATAAGTAAAAAGCAAAACTCAAAGTAAAACACACAATCAAAAAGTAGTGACACTTCTTTTTCTTTCCCTTTATATTGAGGATAACCTAAATAACATACTGGAAGGAAAATGGATCCATTCCTTTCAGGAACATGTGCCAAATTCAACAGGTTTTAGGCTTATGCAGACTTAAGACTATTCTTTAGTCCTAGGAAAATAACCCAACTTTTCAGGGCAATGAATGTCAACAATTAGAAAACCAAAAATCTTTCCATAAGCAAAACTAAAAAGATGCAAAGCTGAGCCTAGTTTATTGTTTTGCTGCCAACATGACACTTAGCCACAAATCCCAGAAGGTTTGCTAAACTATGAGCATACTCAGGCATGTTTTGTTAGAAATCTTGGCCAAGCTTTTAATGGATATGGACAGATTCACTGTTAGAATGGGAAACCAACTAAGTTAGTTAGCTTTTGATTTGAAATGAGGTAAGCAAGACACTCTGATGACTTACCCTTTCTGTTGTTTGGGTCAGCACAACTTTAACGAAAACGTAACGTAACGTAACGTAAACAATGCAAACAGGAGCGCAAACAGATGACATAATGTGAAATGAAATGCACCTGACTCCTATCTTAAACTATATCCTGGATCAAATCTGAACAGTAATGTTAGAACAGAAGCTACTTGACAGATGAATAAGAAAAATCAGGGCTTAAACTTACATGGCTTGCAGACTAGCGACCAGGTGTTACTCTGTACATCCTTCCATTGTATTGGTGCAATCACTTAGCTTAATTTATGCTGCAAATAGATTTTAGGCTACACACATGTGTACCTCCATAACAGAACTAAAACTGACAGAGAAGGCCACACAGAGACAGGCTTCCAGCTTATGAGAGGCTACAGATTTTCACCAGCTACTTCATTTCATTCAAAGTATTATTTTATCAGTTAGCACTGGCCAACCTTAAGAAACCTGTTCAGAATGACAGTGGGCATGCTCACATACAAAAATTGCTTGCTCTGATTTTCAAACACATCAAATATTCAGCAGAAGCCCCAGGTGCAGAGTGCTTGCAACTGTTAAACATCTTAATAATTTGAACAAAGATTAAGATGCTATGACACCAATCAGGAAGATTCATAAAAGTACAGTGTCAATTCTGATCCACCAGTCTCAACTCATTCTACTAAGTTTCATTGCATTTATTTCTCCTGTATCATGAATGCTAGCTTTGATCTGGGGTTCTTTCACATGTTTTTATTGGTCTGTGACATAATGTTATTTAAAAATTGTATTTTGCATCTGACTGAGGTTCAGCAAGTGTCAGCCCAGTTCTGTGTTTTGTCACTAACCATGAGTGGAAATAATGTGAGGAAAACTACAATGCCACTTCCTCTCATCCAGCAAAACTGAGGTTTTGCTAAATTTCATTTGGAACCATGTTATCTAAACATAAGCTATTCAGATGAACTTGGATTTTATTCCAACCAGTGAGCCGAGCCCACCTTTCATTTTGGAGTGCCCAAAGTGGTGGTCTTTGATCTAAGAAATCAGTTAGATTCTAAATATGGCACTTATTAACTTAAGAGAGGGGATGCTCAAATCCTCCCACTAGTCTGGCATTCATTCAGGCACCTGAAAAGAAATTATTCAAATACAAAGGAATTACCATATGAATAGTTCTTCCGCACAGTTTCTGCATATGCTGTCTTGCATTTTTATCAAGACTGCAAACATAAACCAGCGTGAGAAAGCAGGTGCTATTTTCCTCTTTCTTTTGAGCATCAGTCTTTCCCAGCAGTAAGCTCTGTGTGCTAATGACCAAAGTAAGGCACTCTGCAACCAGACTTTTTTTTTTTAAGACCTGGGGCTTTGATCCAGATTTAATTATGGGGCAGAACATTTAAATAAGAAGACACAGAAAGCAAAAGCCATATGATTCTTAATGTCCTTAAGAGTATCTGAGGCAACTGCACTGTAAAAACAAGAGCCTAAAAAGACTCTAAACTATAAAGATGTTTCAGTTTCTCTTCACAAATCTGCAGTTTGTACAGAATGTAGAACAGAAGTGCCTTTTGAGTTATACCTGACTTTTAGTAACTTATCCATATTGACTTATTAACTCTGTTTCAAGGTTATCTGTACTTTGGAAAACAACAACAAAAAAAGATTTTGTTCCCCATTTTAGTCAAGTAAAATAGAAACTACTTAATTATGATTCATAATAATTAACATTATTATTAAAACAGCCATGGACTTGCACAGAAAAGTGCTGCAAATAATCCACTACCTTCTACTGGATTACTCAGAGAGCATTAAGTTATGTAATCAAATAACACAGGACACAGTATGTCAGTTGTAAAAGGGATAAACCTAAATATTTACAGGCTATTCAGGTGAAATTAAAAAAAAAAGAAAAACAAAACACACACAAAAAAAAGAATCCCAGAGAGAAAAGCAGAAAAGAAACAGAAAAGAAAACATAGAAATGTATTTTCAAAAAAACAACTGTCAACCTTTGGGAAAAAAAATGTCATAAATCAGGACTGGAAGAAGGAAAAAGAAGAAAAAACAAGACTGAACAAAATAAGACAGGGAAAATTAGAATCCACTAATAGTTCAAAGTTCAAAAAGGTAAGCTAATAAAAGTTTATTTACACAGTATGAATGAAGACAAAGGCAGACAAGAGAGAAATGAAAGGTAAAGCAAAGATGTCCAGTGGTACCTACAGGGTTAAAAGAAAGGATAGTATGTGTTCCTAAGGCATATCCATAATAAGATACTTCACTGTGTTACAATCACTAAGATTTCATGGACCTGGAGAAAAGACGTAAAATTCAACCTGTTGGGCAAAAATAATTAATCTCTGATAGCTGGCCCCAGATTGTCTTTGTTTTCACCCATCCCCAGTTACAGTGTCATATCATTAATACAAGCTGCAGTTTTCAGAAATATTACTCCTTTACAGACATAAAACCTGATTGGAAGTAATGACATTTGTGCTGCTAAAGTAACTTGGATACTTCTTATATTCAGATACTGAAACTCAAAGTTTAACAAGATTACATTTTCTAGTGCTTCACTGTCATGTGTCAAACCAAGCCCTAATAAAGCTTGATAATCCTCAAGTACTCCCCCACTCATCATCTTTGGCAATCAAAAGGAAAAGTAAAGAGACTTTAGAAATAGAAAGTAAAGAAATACAGAAAGTAACAGTTAGTGAAATGGTGTAGGAATAATAAAAATAAAACAAAAAAAGGAAAACATGTCTCAAGTATAAGCAATGGTTTGTTATACATCATGTCGACACAGTCTCCCATAGCATTCTCCTGGAGAAGCTGGCGGCTCATGGCCTAGATGGATATACTCTTCGCTGGGTTAAAAACTGGCTGGATGGCCAAGCCCAGAGAGTCGTGGCGAATGGAGCTAAATCCAGTTGGCGGCCAGTCACAAGTGGTGTCCCCCAGGGCTCAGTTCTGGGGCCAGTCTTGTTTAATATCTTTATCAATGACCTGGATGAGGGGATTGAGTGTGCCCTCAGCAAATTTGCAGACGACACCAAACTGGGTGGTAGTGTTGATCTGCTTGAGGGGAGGAGGGCTCTGCAGAGAGACCTGGACAGGCTGGATCGATGGGCCGAGGCCAACTGCATGAGGTTCAACAAGGCCAAGTGCCGGGTCCTGCACTTTGGTCACAACAACCCCATGCAGCGCTACAGGCTTGGGGAAGAGTGGCTGGAAAGCTGCCTGGCGGAAAAGGACCTGGGGGTGCTGGTTGACAGCCGGCTGAATATGAGCCAGCAGTGTGCCCAGGTGGCCAAGAAGGCCAATGGCATCCTGGCCTGTATCAGGAATAGTGTGACCAGCAGGACAAGGGAAGTCATCGTGCCCCTGTACTCGGTGCTGGTGAGGCCGCACCTCGAATACTGTGTTCAGTTTTGGGCCCCTCACTACAAGAAGGATGTTGCATTGCTGGAGCGTGTCCAGAGGAGAGCAACCAAGCTGGTGAGGGGTCTGGAGCACAAGTCATACGAGGAACGGCTGAGGGAACTGGGGTTGTTTAGTCTGGAGAAGAGGAGGCTGAGGGGAGACCTGATCGCCCTCTACAGCTACCTGAAAGGAGGCTGTAGTGAGGAGGGGGTCGGCCTCTTCTCTCTGGTAACAGATGATAGGACGAGGGGGAATGGTTTGAAGCTGCACCAGGGCAGGTTTAGGTTAGATATTAGGAAAAACTTCTTCACTGAAAGGGTTGTCAGGCTCTGGAATGGGCTGCCCAGGGAGGTGGTAGAATCCCCATCCTTGGAGGTATTTAAAAGAAGGATAGATGAGGTGCTTAGGGATATGGTTTAGTGGTGGGATGGCAGGGTCAGGTTAACGGTTGGACTCGATGATCTTAAAGGTCTTTTCCAACCAAAGCGATTCTATGATTCTATGATTCTATGTCATCAAGGAGCCTACAATGGGTTACAGGTATATATAGGGCAAAGGACTCTCAGTACAAAGAGAATTTTCTCATAATTTGTTGAAACACTAGGGAAAAAAAAAAGTTATGAATATAGAGCAAAGATCTGTAGGCAGAAATAAGATATCTAAGAAGAATTTGTGCTTTAATCACTATACTTTCAAGCTTTTGAAATTGAATCCTTCCTATTTGAATTGACAGTTTGAGTAATCCAGTTCTTGATACCTGCGAATGTACATTGCCACTGCATTTTACTTGGCAGACATCAACCTATTGTCCTTCAGAATAGTTGGAAAAAAACCCAAAAATAAGCTAAGGCTAAGAAAATTAATCAGTCACAAGACACTGGAAGAAGACATTATATTTCATTAGAGCATACAACCAACCTTGTCATATGCATCTTGAGTGGTAACATACACAAGAGAGAAAATTATCACCACTATGTATTTAGAATGACGTCGCATGATATATCACTAAAGATTTTTGTCTCAAGTACACTAGCCCCTACTTAAAAAAAAGTAAAGGATGACCACAGACTGCAAAACATGGATGAGCTAATTTATTTCAAAACTAAAAGAAAAGACCCACATTTTCCTGTTCTTAAAACAGTAATGAAATGTAACATGTACTACTACTACATCAACTACACCAAAAAGGACTTTGAAAAGCATGAAAGACTGTCAAAGTGTCCAGTGTGTTCACCTGAAAAAGTGGGAAACTCACATTCAGGTGTCTGCACATTTTTGCGCTAAGTCCTTGTAACATTCTGGTTTGCATTCCCACTGAGGGACCTAATCTTTACTTCATTCAGCCTCACAGAGGATTTCCTCTCTAGTGTCTTGGCTTGAATGAAAAATAAAGTATCTTAGATTTAGGGAATTACTTCCCCTAAAGATATTTTTCTGAAACTTGAAATATTCCTGCAAAATTTTGACTTTCACAAATAGGGATCTGTTGATTATCTATTCTGATGCTGAAGCTTCTAATCAGCTGTCTGTGTAGATTAATTTCCAGTTAATTTCAATAGCCATAGAATTGTACGTGACACATAGTTACTCAGTAGGAGTATAATTGGTGTTGGATTGCAATGAACATTTATTAAATATGTTCCACCTTAACTTAACCAACTTAACACACAAGACCAACCAGCTTTGTATTGCTAGCTAGATGAAATTAAGACAAAATATGAACAAAACTAAACAAGAAATATTAAAAACTGGTGAATAAAATTAGTTGTAAATCCTCAGACAATAGGCCCTGGGAGAGATCTACTGAAGCCAATGGTGAGAAGTAAATTTTTATCACTCAAGTGTGAAATGGGTATGGCTACTAACCCATTAAGCCATTAAGTTCCATTAAGCCTTCCATGTTTAACAAAACATGCTTAATTTTTGTCTCAGAGGAATTGACATACGTGATAGGCTTTTTTGGAATTGTAACACTAAATAAGAGTAGAACTAGAGTAGAGTTAAACATCTAATCAATTAGTTTAGAAAATATGTGAGAAAATTATTTATACAGATGGCTATTTTCGGCTTTAAATTGCCATAACTCCTTTACATTTGAAGGGTTAACATCAGCCTAAGACATGACACAAAATGACCACTCCTTAATGCTCTTCACTGGGAAAAAAGCCAAAACTTTCTGTAGGGCAGCCGAGTTTCTGAAGAATTTCCAAAGCCCATATGAAGCACCCCCTTCAGTCACTTCTGTGGAATGAGAAGGCATGAATCCTCGCAGGGGCAGGCAGCCTTTGTTGAGTTACCAAGGTATATTATCAGAAGTTATAGTGTCACATATTTTAAAAATAATTAAAGGAAGACACATTACTGATTCAGAATAAGAACCTGTTGTAAAGCCAGTATTAGAGCATCACAATTTTGGCGATTTACTGCTATAAGCAGTTCTGTAGCTCATTATTTTCTACACAAAGCCACTTTAAAACCTCTCATATGCTTTTAATATATCACTTAGCATTAGGCAATTACCACTTCCTCTTCAGTTTTCAGCCTTTTAAGTCTTTGAACTCTTAAAACTACAGTGTTCTGACACTTTTTCTAAAACTACAGGGAAAGTAAATATTTTTTGCTTACCGGGTCACAAGCATTAAAAAAGTGGGTTTGCCAGAATTTCTTCTACTTTAAAATATTTTTAATTAGGTTTAGTCTTCAAATTTCAAATGTTGTTATCAAATAAGGTAAAATTTAGGAACCTGCATGGCATCCATATATGCTGCAAACTCAGTTACTCACACAAAAGCCACTGTATGCTTTAGAGAGGAGAGAATGATAGACATGGAAGAACAGTAGGGGAGCACTTGTGGGGTTTTTTTGTTTGTGTTCCATTCTATAAAGGGTATTCAAAATATTGAAAAATCAAACCAATATTAGAAATAATAAAGTCTGCAGTTATTTACCTGTATATAGCATGTGTGTGATGCATAATGTGCACTTTCATGTTTGATGTCAGTTGTGGACATTTTGAAGTTCCTTTTCTTGCTATTTATTGCCAGAGAAATATCAGAGTTCACAAGGCAAAAAGTCAATGTGTGCATTAAAAAATACTTTTGATTACTGTTTGTATGAAAAAGTCAAAAAATATGTTACTGACACTGATATTCGGTATAACTGTTCAAAATGGAATATTGAAGGTCTTGTGATAGGAAAGATACATCATCTGTGAAGTACTGGCAAGGCACTGAGAGGAACAACTAAGAAAAACTCTTTTTTATTTCCAAAACTTCACTCCCTAGAGCTTCAAATTAAATTAATATCTGATATTCACTAATGACTAATGAAAGAGGATTCGGCACTAAGCCTATCCACTCTTGATGTTTTATCATCCAAAATGACCCCCTAGTCTAGCTGAGCTTTAAATCCTGCTACAAATGGCCAGATTTTAAACTGTGGCTGCTTTTTTATTAATCCTATTGACTGAATATTGCAAGGTAACAAATTCTACATTCAGCTTGGTTTACTATCAAGGTATTTTAAAGGCAACGCAGTCCAGAAGATAATCTTGGCACAATAAAATCTCATGACAGGCCCTTCAAGGCATGGAAATAGTCCAGGGAACTGGTAAAGTACAAAATGCAAAAGGCTACGGGCATTGCATGGGATGATGACAAGAAAATCAAGACCAAAAGCAAATGATGCATTTCAGATGATTTTTTTTTCAAGTAATAACTAAATACTGGCCAAAGGTTGAAGAATTCCTAAACATAACCATATTACACAGTTTCAGATCAAAGAATATTGTTTCAGTGGTTGCAAAGAATTCAACATTTGCATTAGGGAACATTTGTGGTTTAGGGGAAACCTTGCTGTTTTAATACTTTATAAATGCCAAAGTTTTGCAAGCAATTAAAAACAAAGGAAATATAGTACATTGATTATTTATATAACATATTTATATCAGAAATATGTTTCTCAACACAGACATCAAAAGAAAATGTCGATAGCTATATTTAATCATTCTTTCAGGATCTTATTAGAGAAAAATATTCTAGTTCATTTCACAGATGTATTCTTAATGCTGCTTGTAAAATCTATCAATTTGAAACAACATTTAAGGAAGACATGCGCTATCTACTCTGCATGTATACATAAAGAGAAAAAACAAATTACAGCAGAGGTATAAGTAATAAAAAAATATACTATTAATAGATTTTAATGGATTTAGAAATCACAAAATTGTTCCGTTTGTATTTCTTATTCCTTAGGACATATGGCAATGGCTTTAAGTTGAAAGACAGAATTGAAGGGATATATTGGAATACCAAGTAAGTCTTTGCTATCACTGTCAATCATGTCCTAAATCTTTTTCAAAAACAGATCAAGTATTGTGTTAAAAGTAGCCATCATCTTCCCTTATAATAACTGTTTATGCAGTGTTTAAGACTTTAATTTCTAAGACATTTAGAGAACTCCTTTTAACACTTTATTGTCCTTACAGTGATGGATTTAATGATGACAAATCTGATTTTCATGATGAAAACAACTAAATGAAGAACTCAACAGAAGTCAATAGAAACTGTACTTGAATATTCAAAGTGCACACAACAATAAGCACTCTAAAAAAAACCAACCCAAAATCAAACAAACAAAAAACCTCTTTATGTCACAAATTTTGTTAGTACACTGTAGATACTTTTGATCTCAAGCTCTCTCATTATTCTCTCCCCATTTGTAAAATGTGATACCAAATTCCTTTGACTTGGATAGGGTTTTCAAAGACAAGTTGATTTGGGTGAAATACTCTGGAGGGAAATGTCAGAAGAAAGCCTACACGTAAGGAAGTAATTTTTTCTTTGCAAAATAGTTAAATGGCATTAAGTAAGATGGCCAAGGGCTACACATTGAGCTAAGGAAGGAAAAGGAAAAATGAAAATACAGATTAATTTCTGACTGAATTTCATTCATCCTGTCCATGGCTTGAGTCACAGAATATAAGGAAAACACAGCCTGTAAACAATTAATGAAAGGCATACATGTACGGCATTCAACTCCAAAGGTAACTGACATGTTCTTTTCACCAGCTGAATTTGCCACCTTAAAAACATGTCTCCCCAGAGGGAGGGGAGACACCCTAATTGCTCTATATGCTGTGCGCTTTAAACATTTTGATAAAGAGATTCGTTCTGTACAGGTTTAGAAGATAATAAACAGTGAGCATTCCCCCAGTTTACCCTCTACTTGAGGGTAGGGAAGTTCTACAGAGGGACCTGGACAGGCTGGATGATGGGCCAAGGCCAGTTGTATGAAGTTCAACAAGGCCAACTGCCAGGTCATACACTTGGATCACAACAACCCCATTCAACACTACAGGTTTGGGGATGAGTGGCCAGAAAGCTGCTTGGCAGAGAGGGATCTGGGGGTGCTGGTCGACAGCAGACTGAATATGAAACAGCAGTGTGGCCAGGTGGCCAAGAGGGGCAACAGCATCCTGGCTTGTATCAGAAATAGTGTGGTCAGCAGGACCGGGGAAGTCATCCTTCCCCTGTACTCAGTGCTGGTGAGGCCGCACCTCGAATACTGTGCTCAGTTTTAGGTCCCTCACTACAAGAAGGACGTTGAGGTGCAGGAGCATCTCCAGAGAAGGGCAATGAAGCTGTTGAGGGGTCTGGAGCATGAGTCTGGTGAAGAGTGGCTGAGAGAAATGGGGTTGTTTAGCCTAGAGAAGAGGAGGCTGAGGGGAGACCTTATCACCCTCTACAACTACCCAAAAGGAGGTTGTAGTGAGGTGGGTGTTGGTCTCTTCCCGCAAGTAACAAGCGATAGAACAAGGGGAAATGGCCTCAGGTTGCACCAGGTGAGGTTTAGATTAGATATTAGGAAAAAAATTCTTCACTGAAGGGGTTATCAGGCACTGGAAGAGGCTACCCAGGGAAGTGGTTGAGTCCCCGTCCCTGGAGGTATTTAAAAGACACATAGACAAGGTGATTAGAGACATGGTTGAGTAGTGAACAGGTATGGTCGGACTTGATGATCTTAAAGGTCTTTTCCAACCAAATGATTCCATGATTCTTTCTGCTCTGCAGCCAAAGTAACAGTCTCAGGTCTGCTGCTCTTTTTTCTTTATCCTCACTGGCCAGCACATAGCTAGAAGTAATCTGGTGCAAGAATGCCCCAGTAGCAGGTATAGCCCCTTTGAAACAAAGAGAGTTTAACATTTAGTATTGCTGTTAGTTGCCAAGGCTTCTCTGGCTCAGTCTATTTGAGGACTGGCTCTTGCTGGGGATGGTTTATGTAAGCCTTAAAATGTGAGCCTGGAGTACAAGCAGAGCTTCTAGAGGAAGCCAACCTAAGACAGTCTAGTTAGACCATGATAATGCTTTAATTGAAACCGTATTAGAGCCATGCTGTGTGGTTAATTTACTGTGATCCATCTTCATTTTTCCAATCCACCTGGCAGTAGCCAACCGCTGGCTTCTGGAATTCTCAGACATTTTCATTAAACTGGGAGCTGAAATATAGGTTTCTCTGTGATGACAGTTTGGGTTTTGTCTTAATTTTATGCTGTATATGCTATATGTCAAAATACACAGCTTCAGTATTCCAGGACAGTTCTATTTCTGTAATGTAAAAAACAAATTATCTATTCTAGGGAAAACAATTCCCATTATTTACTGTGACTATGACTGTACATTAACTTCACTTAAGTTATATTACCTAGTGTCATGTGACAGACTTATCTTCACCTATTTGAATGTTCTGCTAAAAGACTACATGTTCTAGGCTCTCTCGATTGAACAGAAAAATATCCAGAGTTCTGTGCCTGGCTCACTGCATGATTTTTTAATAAAATATTGTTTAAAACAATACCACAAAGCAAGATCATTTAATCAGTAAATGGAATAAAACTCCCTATAAAAAAAAAAAAAATTCTTAAACTTGAATAAATGACACTTACTTTATTTTTAGTTCCATACCCTGCATGGTGATTTATGTTTTAACATTTAATACTTTTATTCATTTAATAGGATCTCCAGCTACATGGTGGCCCTAGGTAGCCATGCTTTACCAGGGGGTTGGACCAGACGACTTCCAAAGGTGTCTTCTGACCTCAACCATTCTGTGATTCTGTGATATACAAAAATGTATTTAAAAGTCATCCAGCCAATTTAGAAATAGAGTGTCAGGTTCTTCTGGTACCACTTCCGTGATTTTTACTATCTACCTTCATTATTAGAAAAGCTGTTAAATCACAGAATCATAGAATGCTTTGGGTTGGAAGGGACCTTAGATCATCTAGTTCCAGCTTCCCTGCCATGGGAAGGGACATCTTCCACTAGACCAGGTTGGCCAAAGCCCCATCCAACCTGGCCTTGAACACTCCCTCCCAGCTTCTTGTATACCTGGCAGAGCAGGGGAAGGTGAAAAAAGTCCTTGACTACTCTAAGCACTACTTAGCAACAACTAAAACATCAATGTGTTTTCAGCATTCTTCTAGTATTGAATCCAAACCATAGCACTATACCAGCTACTATGAAGAAAATTAACTCTATCCCAGCCAAAATCGGGACATACTGGAAGGCTTCTATAAGGTCTCCCCGGAGCCTTCTCTTCTCCAGGCTGAACAAGCTCAGCTCTCTCAGCCTGCCTTCACAGGAGATGTGCTCCAGCCCTCTGATCATCTTCATGGCCCTCCTCGGAACTCACTGTCCAGGTTCACCATCTGAAGTCAGAGAGCTTGGATTTGAGAAGAGCTCCCTGGGTCCCAGATGTTACCATTTTTTTCTTTGATAAAATGTTCTTTGGAGAGATGGTTTAAGAATGATCTCTTAAAGGTGGAAGTGTCCAACTACCTGCCTACCTCAGTGCATAGTTGCATCTTTGGATACTTTGCATCATTACAGGATTGCAAGGGTATTGAATGTGTAACTGTAATTATTGACTGTATTCAGTTTTCCATATGCAAATCAAAAGCTAAAAATGTTAAATGGCAGATGGCATACAGTGTATATAACTTTATTGCACTATCTGACATGTAAGATCCTACATCTGAAGTTTGAAGAAATAATCTGTGTTGTAGTTGAAATAATACAACTAAAAAACCTAATAGAACCTGATGCAAAGCTAATCTTTATGTGAGCTGAGTCCTTTGAAACAAGAATGAGATAAGGAATGTTAGTTCTATATCAGTCTTGTTACAAAGCTTGATAGAACTTGCAAAAAAGCATAACATTCATTATTTTAATACAATGTTAGGACTATAATGAGAATAAAATGGCATAGCATGTTCATTTTTCATGACAGCAGGAAAGGAAATAATATTCATGTATTTCACTTGGCCTAAAGCATAACAGCTCTGACTAGAAAAATTCTGGATTAAAAAAAAAAACAAAACAAAAAACCCAACAAAAATCAAGTTTAAAAATTAGAACCACCTTCTGGATCATACTGACATACTAGAGAAACAACAACATTTTTTAAAACTAGTGTTTACTTGCAGGATAAAATAAGTGGGTTTTTTTTTTAAACAAATTCCACAAAGGACAAAGTCTTCTTCCTAGAATGCTCCACTTACTGGAAGAATGGTTAGAAACTAGCTTTGTATGAAAGAACACCAAGTAAAAAATCTAGGCAGCACCCTAAAAAGAAAGGAGCTCAATACTGATGACAGAGAGTGATGCACATACAATACAAAGGAACACAGGGGGATCCCTGAACTGACACAGAAGGAGCTGGTAGGCCTAGCATGCATGTCCCTCTCAGTCTCTTGCACTGAGTATCTGAAGATTTTATCCTAAAAGCGGCAAAACTGAACATTTCAGCATCTGAAGATGTTTTCCCCAGCTTGTAATTGTCGTGGTTTAAGCCAGCTGGCAACTAAGCACCACGCAGCCGCTCGCTCACTCCCCCCTCCCTCAGTGGGATGGGGGAGAGAATCAGGAAGAAAAAAAAAAGGTTAGAGCCGTGGGCTGAGATAGAGACAGTTTAATAAGAGAAAATAATAATAATAGTAATAATGAGAATGGTAAGACAATATACATAATGTAAGAAACAAATGATGCACAATGCAATTGCTCACCACCGGCTGACCAATGCCCAGCCTGTCCCGAGCAGTGATCACTCCCTGAGCCATGATCAATCACTCTCTGAGCTGTGATCGCTCTCCCTGCGACTGACCGACTAACCCCCCCCCAAGCATGATGTTATATGGTATGGAATAGGTCTTTGGTCAGTTTGGGTTAGCTGTCCTAGCTGTACTCCCTCCCAGCTTGTTATGCACCGGGCTGAGCAGAAGCTCAAGAGTCCTTGAGTAGTCTAGGCACTACTTAGCAACAACTAAAAACATCAGTGTGTTATCAACATTCTTGTAGTACTAAATCCAAAACACAGCACTATGCTAGCTCCTATGAAGAAAATTAACTCTACCCCAGCTGAAGCCAGGACAGTAATAAACGCTTTTTTTGCCCCACTGTAATTGTAA
The DNA here is from genome assembly GCA_023375905.1 of Nycticorax nycticorax. NCBI lineage: Eukaryota > Metazoa > Chordata > Aves > Pelecaniformes > Ardeidae > Nycticorax > Nycticorax nycticorax. The sequence continues at coordinate 570,171 of JAKFQP010000335.1, read as the reverse complement.
CCATTGGTTTAAAGGACAGAGAGCACTTCAAATCTTATTAAACTCCCAAGCAAGAAATCTTGCTAGCTGCATTAGTTTTAACATTATAAAGTAAATTATTTAACATGAGTCATTTATAAAATGCAACTGTAATTTACACTAGCAGATATTTCATACTATTCACTCTTTTATATTAAAGATAAGGAAGTAATTCTAAAATTTTATTTCAAGTAAATGAATGCTGAAGAGCATGTGATATATTTTATGGTGCCAGTAATACAAAGAAAGAATAATAGACAAAGTATTTTTTTCTATAAATCAGGGATGTCTTTTCTGAAAGATTGTGAAGGTGCTGAAAACAGACATGACATTTCTAGAAACACTAGAAGCTAAGTTCAGAAAAAAAATGGTGACCATCCCTTAGCTTTACTATACAACATCTTTGCCAAACCTAAGCAGTTGCTGGAGGTATTGTCTCATTTCTACCTGAGTTGATGGACCATATCATTGAGTTATCCTGATGTGCATGATATTTATACCTAAAGTTGCCTTTTAGACACCAGATACTAAAATGCCCCACATGAACAGCAAATTCAGAAATACAGAACTGTGTATAATAGGAAATATTAAGCATAACAACAAATATAGTTTCACTCTGTTAAATCTTAGCAATCTATGAGAGAAATCCAGGAATGGACATGAGAAGCCATCAAGAGACAAGAAGTCATTACTATTTGGGAATAGAATTCAGTCTTGTACACTGCAGAAACATTGAGTATTTTCCAATGTACTAATTGAGCAAAGCACGCAAGTGATTGCCTTAATGACTTAACAAAACTTGCATGCATGAGTATAGGTGGGGAACAGTGAGCTCATTCTAAGACTTGAGTACATCACACATCTTGATGTTTTCAGCATCTTGATGGTTTTAAAATTTACAGTTAAACAACTTAGCTAATGCTATTCCTGCTATAGAACAGGGGCTGTTACATCCAGTTCGGAGCAGTTCAGGTCACTATAGGCAAAACTTGCCAAGTCTAAATGTGATAGCCTGAAATACTCTTGTAGAAATTCAAGACTAAATCATAAATATCTGGGAATACATACAAAGTCCCACTCCACATTTGGAATAAAAAAAATGTATATATAAAAAACAGAAAATAAGACAATGCACATAACCCTTATCTATGAAATAATTTGGTAATATTTTTAATATTGATTTAAAGATTTTCTTAATACAGTACAAAGATAAACTAAGCCTAAACTGTGTGGAATTGCTATTATTTAAAAAAAAATCTAAAAAAGCAGTCAACCAAAAAAACCCCAAAGCAAAAAGAAGTGACAGTCAAATTCACCACTAGATGCATTTCAAAGTTGAGAAAGTATTTAAGATTCCCTCTAGTTCATGCAAAAATTGCCAAAGACAATATCCTTCCACTGATCTAATGCTGCGTATGTCTGACCAGGCTATAGGCTAATTTATGAACTAAAAACCTGCCAAACTGTTAAACAATAGGCAATGAGAAGAGAGATTGACATTAATACTCACACTTTCTGACTCTAGTACAATGTTGTTAAAAGAGTCAAAAAAAAGGCCTTAATTTCAAACACCAGTATCTTCTTCCCCTTCCCAGTACATTTGAAACTAACAGTTTTCCTGCTCTTCTTCCTTCCCTCCCTCCAACTAATTTTGGCTGTTTAGCTGTTAGGTGAAAGTCAGTCTGACGGTTTTTGCTTGCTTAAGGTCCCCAGATTTCTAACAGGTAGAGGATCCTTCCCACTTACTGGTTACATTCCTCATGAATGTACAGCTTGGATAGTATGTAAAATTGTCCATTCTTATAAGCACCTTGCATTTCCAATCTCTGTTTCCCTCTTGCCCTCCACACACAGAGTTTTCAAAACATACCAGTGTATATCCTAAGCAACTCCAGCTGAAAGGTGCCATTTTTTTACTTAATGGTTTTTTACTTATTTCAGAATTTTGGTCTGGTGAAACTTCACCCAGGCTCATATATGCTTTCATTCATATCAGTACAAAACTCAGGGAAGTCCATTAAAGTAGAATATTTTTCACTGCAATCTGTTCCATGTAACTTCATGGAAAATATTCAGTAGTTTCCTGAATTTTTCATTTTTTCTATTATTTCTCCACCTCTTAGTTTCTTGCACATATCCATTTGTTCCTCACACTTGAAGAATTATCCCTCAGATTCCCTAAGTCCCCAATTATTTACCAAAATCCATTGCCTATCAAAAGTACTTACAGACAAACTGTACTCTCAAAATGTAATTTAAGATACCATAGAATCATAGAATCATTTGGTTGGAAAAGACCTTTAAGATCATCAAGTCCAACCGTACCTGTTCACTACTCAACCATGTCTCTAATCACCTTGTCTATGTGTCTTTTAAATACCTCCAGGGACGGGGACTCAACCACTTCCCCGGGTAGCCTCTTCCAGTGCCTGATAACCCCTTCAGTGAAGAATTTTTTTCCTAATATCTAATCTAAACCTCACCTGGTGCAACCTGAGGCCATTTCCCCTTGTTCTATCGCTTGTTACTTGCGGGAAGAGACCAACACCCACCTCACTACAACCTCCTTTTGGGTAGTTGTAGAGGGTGATAAGGTCTCCCCTCAGCCTCCTCTTCTCTAGGCTAAACAACCCCATTTCTGTCAGCCACTCTTCACCAGACTCATGCTCCAGACCCCTCAACAGCTTCATTGCCCTTCTCTGGAGATGCTCCTGCACCTCAACGTCCTTCTTGTAGTGAGGGACCTAAAACTGAGCACAGTATTCGAGGTGCGGCCTCACCAGCACTGAGTACAGGGGAAGGATGACTTCCCCGGTCCTGCTGACCACACTATTTCTGATACAAGCCAGGATGCTGTTGCCCCTCTTGGCCACCTGGCCACACTGCTGTTTCATATTCAGTCTGCTGTCGACCAGCACCCCCAGATCCCTCTCTGCCAAGCAGCTTTCTGGCCACTCATCCCCAAACCTGTAGTGTTGAATGGGGTTGTTGTGATCCAAGTGTATGACCTGGCAGTTGGCCTTGTTGAACTTCATACAACTGGCCTTGGCCCATCATCCAGCCTGTCCAGGTCCCTCTGTAGAGCCTTCCTACCCTCCAGCAGATCCACATTTCCACCCAGCTTAGTGTCATCTGCAAACTTGCTGAGGGTACATCCAATCCCCTCATCCAGGTAATTGATAAAGATGTTAAATAGAACTTGGCCCAACATTGAACCCTGGGGAGCACCACTTGTTACCAGCCTCGAACTGTATTGATCTCCAATCACCACTACCTTTTGGGCTTGGCCACCCAGCCACCTTTTACCCAGAAAAGAGTATGCCTGTCCTGGCCATGGGCAGCCAGTTTCTGAAGTGGAATGCTGTGGGAAATGGTGTCAAACCATAATCCTATGCATCTATAACCAATATCTAATTTTTTCTCATTAATAACTTCTTCATAAGTGAAAAGTTAGAAGGGTTTGAAGAAATGGGATAGCATGCTTCTGAATTATACTCACTGTTCTAAAATAGGAGTAGGATACTGATGATTACTTCCTCCTGCCTGTCTCCTTCTCCTAATATTCTTCCTATTTTCCTTCTCTACATGTTAAAATCAATTCAGGAAGTTGTGGCATGTTGAAAGTAATTTAAATTGTACTGTTTCAGTTTGGTTTTTTTCCTGAAACTGAGTTTCCTTTAGTCTTTTTTTCTTTTCGTTCAAACTAAGCTAACATATTTAGTGGGAGAACATCACATATTATGAAGTCCTATTTATTTATCCTATTTATAAACCCTACTTATTTATTAGAACACGAGATACTTTCCCAAGTGGGCTTGCTAGATATTTTCATTAGTAAAACTTTCAAAACTTTAGGAAATTTGTTTTGAATGACCACTGCTAAGTGTAACCGTATGTCAAAAGATTTTCCTATAGCATCTTGTGAAAATGGAAACTTGGTCAAAATATACATGGTATTTCAAGGCAACCCTGATGATCTTTCCAACACCATAACTAATTTTTTTTGTTTTCTTAAAGTGGAAGAGTATATAAGATCTGACTGCAGTGTTGAACGTGTTCCTTTGGGGGGTTTTTTCTTCTCCAGTAAGCCATTGCATTTAGAGATTTCAATGTATCTTATTCTTATATGTGAAGCATAAAATAGAGAGTGGGATATGGAAGTTAATGAATATATTTGTGACAAGAACTTTGCACATTGCTTATAAACCTTCTGTCAAAATCATTAGTGCAGAAACACTCTCACGTTAGTGTGGTGGAATAGCTGTTTTGTTTTGTGAAAACACAGGTCTAATCAGGTTGCTAAGTCTATAGGAGCATATTTTAGATCCAACATTAAAATCCAGGTATGACTGTTTAAACTTGTTTGAAACTGAACTTTCTAGACCACTCCTTTAATCTATTGGAATTCACACTTCATTGGGAGTGGGTTTGCATTTGGACAAGGTCTTCATTTTCACTTTCTCTGCCATTTCCTGAGGAAAATGGTCAATTTTGCTGGGGTGTAAGTCAATTGTGGGTTTGTTCAGTGACATCTTTTTACACTAGGTAAACATATTACTAAAAATGTTTTTTGTAATATCATATAGAAAATGGTATGTTAAGAACTGGACAAAAAAATCATCTACAAGCATTTAGGATAGTCAAGAAGATTACATAGAGAGTTACAGCTCAAACATGCCTGAGCCTCCAGCTCCCACAATATCTTTGGTTTTCAGTGGTTCTATGTTTGGATATACTTCATTCAAGAGAATAAAACTCTCCTTATATGTGTACATTTCTGAGTTTTATTTCAGCCCACAGTATCAAGACTTACACAGCTTATCTTTCCTTTTCTTATCAATATGCCAATCACTTCTTTATTCATCATTTTGCTACATGCAACTTTGCTAAAATAAGAGAATTCATCACTTCTGATGACCAAACAAAATTCTGCATTAACCTCCAAACACTACACGAGTGCATAGTCTAAACTGAAAATTCAACAGCTTTGCTCTCAAACCATTCCCACTACAAACATGATACAGAGTGATGTGATGAATTAAGGAGCAATACGTTTAACGTATCTTTGTTGTTAGGCTTCAGTGGGTCACAAGATATTTGCCCTTAAACCTGTCATCAGCTACTAAGGAGACTAACTGGAGAACTGTAGTAAATTTCAAGTCAGAATTTATTAGTTTTAATGGTGAGTAAAACCATGCAAGATTTTAGTGCTGAAAATAAAGTGAAATATTCACTAAGACTCTTTGTTCCTTAATAGCTTGAATATTAAGTTTGAAATTATCTGAGCTGTTAAATCCTTTTATTTTTCTATTAGAGTTCAGTTCCTAAACTATTTTTGAAAATGGGACATAGGTCCCATTTTTTTTTTGTAATTGCAGTGTAAATGAAGTTAAGCACAGAATGTAACAAAAGTGAAGAAGAGAAGAGATTTTATATTTAACTTCAGAAAACAAAGAGAAACTTTTCAGAAATTCCACTGTACTAATTCACTGTTCAACTTAGCTCATGCAGATGCTTGCCTGTATTACCAAAGTGCTATGCAAAACTACAGAAAAGGAGTCACAAATTCAGTACAAGAACCTGGAACAAATGTTCCAGTTCTTTTACTTGGAACCTGCCCTGTAAATTCCAAATACACTTTCCGAAATTTTATCATGTCATGCTATACTTCACTTTTCCTTAAAATATTTAAAGGTACCACAAGTTAACAATGCTTTTTTTAGTTTCTGTTTGCCTTTCTCTGAGGTAACAGTGGTAACCCATTGTCCTTGAGAAGAGTTCAGGACTGATTCCTAACTAAGCTTTAAAGCAAAGATACCACTACAGTAAAGCAAGAACATAACTAAGTATTACCTATACCCCACTCAAACATTTTGCTTGTATTTTCCTGTGTGATAAAAGCCGTATTATTTTAAGTGCACCATATGCCACAGATGTATAATGTATCAAGCATCATCTGTTAAATCTAAATAAAAGTAAAACCTTGAGAAACATACATTACAAGAAAGGCTTTAAAATGTCTTACCTGGCAAAAAAATATCTTGCCGAGAAGGGTAAAATAATAAAATATCTCTTAGTTCCCCAGAAAACAACCAGGACTGATGAATTTGCTCTGATTAAAGAAAAATATTATCCCCCCAAATATTTTTTTTCTTTCAAATTACCATTATAAAGGAGCTAGCTAGGTTTTCAAGCCTCTTCTGGTTTTGGGGTTTTTTCCCTCAAAGAAAAGAACTGCTAGGTTTTTCTTTCTTTAATAAGGACAGTTTAAGGCAATGTTGCAAAACATTCATGTTGTTGCTAGCAGTAGCATTTGAAAGATAAGTATAATAATCATCATTACCAAAAATAAAAGATGAGGTGGTCTAGCGCAAAAAATCCAGAGTTTGAATGAAGGATTGAATGAGGAAAAAAGAGAAAAGAGAAGGCAAAACCCCAAAACAGTAGAACAAGTTTATATTTTTTACATAAATACCTACAATATTTTTCAGGGAAATACTAGTAACCAATAAAACTTGTTGTGGGCTACTAGCCATTTGTACTATGAGCTTTTTAACACAAAAGCTACTGCTGAGTCATACCATTAAAAGGTTACAGGAGCAGTTAGAAAAAAGTCATGGTGCATTCATACACTAGATGAAGCATTAGGTGCATTGGCAAAATACGAATGGTGGTTAGAAAGAATACAGTTATACTTTATTTTGCAGTTTTATATTTATATTTGCTTGTGCCTGTTTGCAGGCAAGAACTCAAAAAACCTAAACCATTCCTTCTTCATCTTATTCAGTCAACCATGTGGCATGTGCTGCTCTGGTGAAATATTTGCACTAAACAAACTGTATCTACAAAGCATGCAGTGATGGATAGCACTGTCTTCCCATGGAAACATTTTTTCTTTTCTTAAATCAGAAAATTCTAAACACATTTCCACCCATCCTACTGAATCACAGAATAACTGGATTAATTTGGAGTTGAAGTAATATCAGAACAGTCACTAATTTTGCATGGAAAATAAATAAATAAATCCTACAAAGACTTGACACTCTCCCAGCTCCTGAAATAATGTATTATTAAAAACAAATTATGGTGTGTCAAACTGAATCACATTATGATGTGATGTGGATGTAAAGCAGACATAAATCCTAGACTTTGGGAAAGAAATTTATGATGCGCTGTGTAGCTTCATGTCATGAAATGAAGTCACAAAATTGTTTTAGAGTGTATTACTGGAAGTCGCTTTATTTCCCTCCAGTATATTTTAAACTCTTAGCTGAGCAAAACTTGTTCAGGAAAGGACCCTTATCCAGATCTTACTGAATTAGTCAAATACTGCATCGGGACCTGTAGTCTAAGAAGAAGATGAACAGAAATATATTATCAATATAGCTGCATCTACAGTACCCAGCTCAGATAGTTGATGCAAAAATAAGCAGCAGAAGACAGTCCTTGCACCTATGTGCTCAAAAATTATTTTACAGTCCAAGACCAATGCAGAATGGGACTGGAAAAAAGAAACAAAATTACTTGCCTAAGGTGGTACAACAGATAAAGGTTAGCAGGAGAAATAAAACCATTCAGTCTACAGCTTTTTCTGGATCGTGATCCAACCTTACATGTATTCTTCCTAGTGACGCTTCGAACATCACCTAGTTCAGCCAGAAAGTCTGACACTAGCAAATAGTACAGGTAAGCATACTTTAACATTGCAGAGCAAAATACACCCTGCACAGAGGTCCAATAACTGCAAAAAAGTTTTGTCTACATAAAGCTGTTCCAAGAAACACAATGGCATTCAACACTCACACCACATGCCCCATAACTCAATGTGTAATATGCACTGTTTGCCAAAATCATGTCATTTCAGATAACTTTGTGCTTTTTTAGTATCCCTACAGGCACTAGAAATACAAGAGAAAGAAGGAAAAATCATGATTGCAATATGAGAACAGACAGAGAGAGTACACAAGCTTCTCCTTGTTAATGTTTCCTACTTAGCTATAATACAGATTTCTCATAGATCTGACCAGGGAGAATTGGTTACAATAGCAGGTTTCTGTTTGACAGAAAAACATCTTGCTATTGAAATTAATCTCCAGTCAGCATTTAATGTTTTCTTCACAACCTGGTAGTCATTTCAGTTTGTCTCTGACAACTGTGCAAGGCATTTTACACCTGAGGTAAAATCAGAAATATTTTTGTTTTCCTTGTCCTTATCCTCCAAAGGTTTCTTTTCTTTACCTAGACTTAGCAGAATTTTGAGCTTCTCAGGTTTTGTCTAACTTGGCAACAAATCCGTCAGCAACTGACTACCTCTCATCAACTTCAATGGTGCTGAATTTGAATCAGTCCTGAATATGACAGAAAAAATATTTAAACTGTAAAGGGAAATCTTCTGGCACATTCTGCATTGCAGCTGCTTCCTGGCCTACTGACTGGTAACTGACCTAGTATTTGCCCATACTAGGACAGTGTCAGAAAACATCTGCAGCCCTGAACCAAGTTTCGCCACTTGAACTCCATTCTGAGGGATAACTCCAGAGAAATTAACTAGCCAGGATTCACATTACAGTATGAACATCACTTACACCCCTCTATTTTCTTTAACAATTATTTGGGTCTTTGATCATTTTTAAGGATGGTAATTTGACAGAGTTTTGGCCAAGTATGTACCTTTCTTGTGATACGTATGGCAGACATTAATGTTTAAAGGTCTCCCTTAATGATACAGATTTCAGATGTCAGCCTTTGTCTAATCTGTTATTATACTAAAACTGTTAGCTCTTTGGAGAAGGAATTGTCTTTTTAGTCATATGGGAATATTTTGGCTGGAGTATCTGGCCCCTGCCCAGACAAAAAGGCCATTCAGGCTGCTATTGTGTCTCTGCTAGAGACCGATACAGGACCCTCAGAGGACAGCTGAGGGCAGGTCAGATGAAGCACAGACTCATACTTCCCCAAAATACTATCCTGCATTTAAGCTTTTTGCAACAGAGGCATTTCCCATTTTTCTACATGGAGCTTGTCAATAAAGAACAACTTCTGAATATTTTCAGAGTACATATAATTACTACTCAGAAAGTATGATTCCAAATAATGGACATCAGAAAATTACTGTGAGCTGACAAAGCTGTATCTCCAATCAAAGTACTGCCTTACTATCAGTCTAGTAAGACGGAATCATCAGCTTCTGCTATTGCATGCTAAGGTATAGCATATATTGTACATGTATATTTTAAATATCGTTATTAGATAGGTGGTAAATTTACAAAAACTGTTTTACAGCCCTCTTGAATCACAATATACACATGGTCCTGTACATGCCCTTATATTTGTATTCATATTCGGTAGTCTGACATTTGAATTTAAATATACATTCATATTTTGAAATAGCCTGGTTTTATAACAGCATGAAATCCATGAAAATACAAAGGATGCGTGCACCCTCATGCTTTAATTTACATTAGGTTAACCTGCAAAGTAGTGAAATGTCAATTTCGACTTACTACGTGAGGGATAAGCTAGACCCTTAGGCCAGAAATATGTGCTGTCCAGTAGACTATAAAATAAATAAATAAATAGGTCAGTTGCATCATTCCAAAGGGATCCAAGTACACATCAATAGTGGCATGTTCACTGTCTGTTAGTATGTGAGTGATTGGGAAACCATAAGCCCATTGGCAAGCGGGGGGGACTGTAGACTACATATTAGCAAATCTGTTTACAATTAGAAAATCTGTTTTCTAAGGCTAGCAATAAATAATATAAGAAATTGTTTCTAAGATACAGTATTAATTTAACATGGAAAGAGCTCCTAGCACACTGATAATATAATTTACCAGTACAATAACAATAGTACTGTAAAAAATCTAATTGCTACAAGTACTGAGAGTATGACAGTGCACACTGCTGGTGGCATGCAATGAGGACTGCTGATGAAGCCCATTCCCTTCAGTGAACTGTAAAATAAAGCCCTCTGTCTGATTTACTGTCTCATGTGAATGAACTTGACAGCATAATTCTAGAATCTATTTTAGCCCCTGTTTGGTCAATTAAAAAAAAAAAAGAACATGAAATTTTAGTTACATGGGGGGCTGTCAAGTATTCTATTACAATGCAAAACCAGTGTTTTGACTTACCTTTGGAAACAATGCAGCAACAGATCTTTTTCCCAAAACTTCAACACATTGCATTTTTTGAGCTGCAATAAAAGCAACAGAAAAGTTTTTTCTAGTCCTGTAGGAATTCTCAGCAGGTACTGTGAAAGGCTGGTAACAAAATTAGTCATTTTTCTGGTGTTGTCTTCCACAAAAATAAAATACACTCAAAGTAGTTGCTCACTGTGAGAGATACAAGCCATAATTGCTAATGAGCTTATTACAGAGAAAGAAAAGACTGCACACCCAAGAGGTGCATGATATCTTCTAAAAATTATAAATGAAGATGTGACCATATAATCTGCTTTTAAAAGAGACAGATAATTGTTGCCTTCTTCAAAAGAGTTAAGATTTTCTGATTAACTTTTCGGTCATGTATCACACTTGGAGTGCCTAAGCTTAACGACACACTTCATTGAACTCCATCTAGCAAGCTTCATGCTTATGAAGGTGTTCCTCTTGATTGCTTTTCATCTGGGCTGCAGAGCGATTTGGTTGGAGGCTGACATTGATTAAGTGCAAGAGAACCGTGTTCTACTGTGACAGCTGCTAGGCCTCTGTCAACAAATCAATGGGGCTTTTTCCCTTTTTTCCTGCAATTTTTTTCTTTTTTTTTTCTTTTTTTTTTTTTTTTCTGGTCATCTTAGCTCTCCTGTTAGCATCCTGCTGATACTGGAGATGAAAAACGTCTTTATAGCTGTTTTGTGATTGAACATTTTCTGATTTACCAATCACATAAAATGTTTATCTGATGGGAATGAGGGTCTCTGTCCCTGGATTCTCCAGAATATAGCAATATCAGAATATATGTTCTAAAAACACTGTCTTCTCTTTTCTGCATGGACTAATGCAGGAATATCAACAGTGTGTAAATAGTACAGCATTATGGTATTATACTGAATAGTGCTGGTTTTGAGCTGTGAAACTTGGCTTTGATGAAATTATGCAGAGGAAAGTTTCTTACTGCTCTTTTAAAAAATTCTTAAAACCAAGAAATCTATATTCTGTTCACAAACCTTTGTAAGTTTCAAAGAGCTTAATTTTGTTTCTGTTAAAGTCATTTTACATGTTTAAATTTTATAAAATTGTTTCATATCAAACATCTCGTCAAAAATTTTCTATATGACCTCAAATTCCTACTATTTTTCTGACTCTTTTTTCCAGATTTTTTTAGGAACAGACTAGAATTTTCATTTTAAATTGTTTACTTTTTCCAAATTTATTTTCAAAAACTAATTAAGGAGTCTATTTATAGAAAAGCAATTAAAACCTTTTTCCTTTATACATTAGTTCCATAGCAGGCAATGTTATCCACATGTGCTAATTGTGTGTCATTAATTGGTTGTTCCATGGTCTAAACCATGTATTTTTACTAAATAAAAATTAAAAAATTTAGTATGTCCAAATGAAACATAACAGGTATAAATCATTAGTCTGAGTTATTTTTCAAACACCTAGTAGGAAAATACTACCTAGTAACCAGAAAAGGAAAATATTTTATTAAATCAGAGAAACCTTCAAATTAAAAATGCAACTGGAAAAAATATTATAATGTAAGGGGAAAAATGCATTGTCCAGTAGAATTTGCAGAGTAAGTAATAAATATAAAAATAGAGATAAAAGAGCAGCATCAGATTATTTTTGGGGGGTGCTTCAAAATTCATAGAACACCATTGTATTGATGTTTCTCTTTTAAAATATGAATGCATTGATGGAAAAGCACAATTATTCCAGTATTCTGGATGAATCATCTAAAGGCATAAGTTGTTCTACTGAAGTTTAGGCAGGCAAAACCATTTCCACCAAAAAAAATTTCCACCAACAGGTGGTATAAAAGCCTTCCTTGCTGGCGTCCCTTATATTCCAGTTAAGAAAGATAAATTGAAGTGAACACAAAAATGCACCGTTGCATATAATAATTGTTCCATTAAAGTTATACTCATAAAAGTTTAAAATACATATATATTTTTATATTCATAAAATAGCTTGATTTTGTTATATAGAGAACAGCTCAGAGAATGCTTCTGGATAAAGAGGATTGCAACTCCTTCCTGTGCAAATGATGCCCCAAGAGGCAAAATGTGCATTTTGGACATACAACAGAGAAGACAGCAAAACAAATGGGATGTTACCATCACCTATTGTAAAAATTCCTCTGAAATTTCTGAAAGTACCCAGACCTTTTACATTATATGGATTGCAGAGAAGCAGCTTCAGAAAGCAGTTTCTGTATGACCTGCTAACTTTGACATACTAGCAAGACCAGCAAGCTTGGCCATGCTTCAAACAGGTATTAGAAGGAATAATCAAAAGTAGGAATATTTTTTTTTCTGAGTAAAATTATTCTTTTACAAAGAGTAATACCATTTAGTAGCAAATAGGGTTACATCAGGGTGGTGATCCATTACCAGTGGGGTTTTCCAGGGCTCAATTTTAAGGCCAGTGCTCTTTAATATTTTTGTAAATAATCTGAATGCAGGAATCAAATGTAAGTCTGTTTCAATACTGCTTGTAGGAAGCACTCTGAGATATTTTTTTTTTTCTCTAATTAATAAAAGTCACATGTATGAAGCCTGTGTGAACCTACAGAGACTAATCTGGCTATCAAGACCAAAACAAATTATCGTGATTTTTTTATCAGTTTTCCACTCGATATATGTACTGATGATTACCAAAACCCCCTGGCTAATGACAAAACAAACAAATTAAAAAAAATACCACACACACTCCCCAACCCACCAAAAAAAGGCCTCCAAAAAAAACATACAAGTGAGACAGTCATCTTTGTTCATTTGCCTATCTTTGTATAGCAAATGTTAGCCTACGCATAGGTTCAAGTATGAATGATTTCCCATTGTGACTACTTTCTGGAATGCAATTTTAGTCAAAAATAAAAAGAAGAAAACTATATTTATGATGCAAATTATTCTATAGACTGACTACCTCATCGTTAATATTTCAACTGAGACATAGCTAGGGATGATTGGAAGCTTAAAAAGTTTCAAACTTTTAAATTAATTTTATGAGGGAATTTAGGCCTCAAAAAACTATTCAAAAAGCTAAGGAGGAAGGTATCACAGCTTCTCTTCTCCTTGCTTTGAGATCTACAACAAGGATTCTCCAGGTAGGCCCTACCCAGTCAACAAGGGACATGAAATTAGTTCATCAGAAAATTTGTTGTTCTTGTAGCTGTGGAAGAGTAGCGATCTTTCAGCAAAATTACAGTGCAGTTCAGGAAAGGAGTAAGAAACAGAAATGATGTTTCAGTTGCCAAGCCTCTTCCACCTACCTGTGATATCCATTCTTCCATTTAAGCTTCCAGTGTCTTGAAGCAGCTAAACATTTCTATTTGGCACTAATATTGTGATGACCTCAAATAGTCTGTAGTACCACAGGCATGCTGTGTTGCCATTGCCAATTTACCCGAATTTCCCAAAGCTCAAAGTAGATGTAGCAAAGCAAAAGCATTGATACTTGCTGCAGCATTGGGGTACTTCCCACTGCAGGAGCTTAAGGTCCTCCACCCATGACCCTAGCTGTACTGTAGCATCTTTAGAAGAGCTTCATTCCTTATTTCTACCAGGTTATTCCTACCTATTATTTTCCCTGGTCTGACTTACAGGAACTAATTGAAAAGCTATGGTTAATCCCATAGCTGGGCTTCTAATTCAGTGTACGAAATACCTCTTGTTCAGAGTAAAGATATAAATCTCTTTCACTCACATCTCAGGTGACCACTGAACTAAATAGCATGAAGGAGCAATTGTTTAATTTCCTCAGTTTGGGTTTTGTAAATAACTCCTGAATTCCCTTATGAACATAGCTTGAAAGCATACACTTTAGAATTGTGCACACATCCTGCCAACAAAAACTTACCTACTTAGGGCATTTTACTTTATAATAGCTGTGACTTCACTGAAAATTTCTTTCTGGTGAATAACTGGAAGGGAACATTAAGAAGAATAGATTATTTTAAACAAACAAGCATCATCTGGTCTAGTTTCAGTCTGGGGAGAAACCTCCACATTTTTCTAGACTGAGGATGGGCTAAGAAATGTTACAGAGCACTGCTGTGCTCTACTGTCAGTTTTTAATTTTACAGTTCTTTTGACAAAGACATATATTAGAGCCTGGAACAGTGATATGTTTATATTTGCATATATGTATATGCGCACATATATTTATATATCTCAGAATGTAAAAAGTGGTAATGGATCAGGATTTTTTCCCTCGGTGGAGCAGAGCAAACATTAGGAAAACAAACAGGTTAGTTTCTTCCAATAAGAGGTGAACGAGGCTAATATTTTTATTATTTACTTAATTTGTATATAAGAAAAAGCAATGTATATTTCTTCTGTCACAGCTTCATTACTGAAGCTCAGAGCCTGATCAGCAGATTTCTCAAAATCCACCTTCTATAATTCTCTTTCCTTATTATAACATTAGTCTAAATCTCTGCATTAACAAACATGTCTTTAGTACTTACTAGGGCTTTACTAAATTAAGGAGTAACATCAGAACTTACCTCCTAATTCAACGCTTTTTCCACCTGCAAAATAGGTTAGTTTGGATTCAGATATTTCCACATGCTAGATCACTGTGTAAAATCTTCCATTCTAGAAAGAAAAGATTCTTACTTGGAAAGAGGAAGAGTGGAGAGTCATGAGAATTTTACTCTAGAGTCTTTGTTTTATCTGAGACCAACTACAAAGAAAGGTAATGTAGGGAAGAGAAAAACTTTGCTGGGATTTATAGTATCTTTTAACAGACCAACAAGTATTAGAAAGTTAAGATGTATTTAGTCCAATAACTGGTTTACTGGAAAGAGGCAATGTCTACTTCTTGCTAAAACCTTGCCTATATTATATCCTAGATCATTGTAGGTACAGCAACACTACTAATTCAAAGGTATTTACTACCAAAAAATAAGATTTTGTTAAGACAATACAGAAAAGAAGACAGCCTCATTGTTTGCCATCTCCATTTGAAGCAGTAGACAAAATAGAAGAGGAGCATATTCCTAGCAGAGTCCAGCTCTTGACTACCTGGCAGAGCCAGCAGAGGAGACAGCAAATGTACTGCCTGAATACCCTAATGGGTGACTAAATCTCTGGCCTTAACAGCTTTTTTTTTGTAACATAGATCCTGAGCTGAGGGGTCTTGCATTAATGCACATTAATGTGGCAG
The DNA here is from genome assembly GCA_023375905.1 of Nycticorax nycticorax. Classification (NCBI taxonomy): domain Eukaryota; kingdom Metazoa; phylum Chordata; class Aves; order Pelecaniformes; family Ardeidae; genus Nycticorax; species Nycticorax nycticorax. The sequence continues at coordinate 554,812 of JAKFQP010000335.1, read as the reverse complement.
TTAAGGAAATTTGGTAGTACAAAAGCATCGTTAACATTATGGTTTTCTATAGACTCTTCCCCAATGTTCTCAGTGGGATTTGTTGATTTTTGTGGTAAACAAGTATTATCTATTAATCAACAGAAGGAGAAGCATATATTAATAAAAGTAAATTAGGTGTCTAATTCAAAATGCTAAACTTTCTAAGTGCAGTCCAAATGCTATTTTCATCTCAGTGCTTAAAAAAACCACATTGTTACAACTCTGGCAATTTGTTTCTACATCACTCATGGGGACTTTTTTGCAGAGGAGTTAATACTCTTCAGCTGTATAAATATTTACTTTTTGTTTGGCCACTGTTATAACAAAAAAAAAATTCCTAGAGCAGAAAAAAACAAATATTAAAAAACCTTAAAGATAATAAGCTGCATAGATGCATTTCTGTATGATTTTGACAACTCTTTAGTAGAAATGAATAAAGAAATGAATATTGAGTTATATTTTGACCTTTCTTTTTTTAAGGTCTAAATACTGAACTCCAACATTGAGGAGAAATTTAAATTTGGACTTGGATTTAATGACTTCTCTTTTCTTTCTCAAATTCGGTAGTTTGTTGATCAGTCCATTGAACACGTTATCTGAAGCTTTGACTTAAACTCATCTCCATCTTAAAGGAAGAAGAAATAGCCAAAGATAACTGTCCCAATAAACATGTAGTAATAGGTTGTTCTTGTGGAGTCGATCTATCTCTCCTCTTATCTTTGCCTCACTGAAGAGCTATTTTAAGGTTTTTGTATTTTAAAATTCTAAATATTTACCCCACAAAAATATAGATATTTTAAAATCTATTTTAAAAGCAATTCTGGCATGAAGACTTCAGTGATGAATATGTGAAGAGTTTTAAGGAAAGGCTTGTCCTTACCTGAAGGTCTACCTGAAGTAACATCTTTAAGAAAATATGTGTCAGGCTTTAAGCACATCCTGCCCTTAACTTCTGTGATTAAAGTAGATTGTAAAATGATGACTTAAAATTATATGGATGATTTTCAAAATCAAATAGCTCTCCACTCAAGATCTGAGATAAAAGCACAAGCTTTTCCTACCTAGATTGTTGACTGGCTTTCTGATGGTTTTCTGTGTGGTTGTTTTCATGCATCCAGCTGGTATGGATTTAAAAGGCATTAGAATTTCATCTTCAGGCTATTAGAGATGGAAATACAGACAACCCCCCCCACACACACACGCAAATCCTCAACAAATTGTTACCATATTTCTATGTATAAGCTTCTCCATTTTAGCTGATGAAAATATTTAAGACATTATGAGAATGATTGCAGAATAAGGTTACGCACAAATATTTACATTTTATATTTCTTGTTTCAATTGTCATTACACAACAAAGAGTGCCCAAGGATTCCTTAGTGAGGTTGTACAAAATAGAGGTAGTTGTGTTATGCACATATGCAATTTTAGTATCTGATTCTGGATCAAACCCAGCAGAGAACCAGTGTGATGGTTAGGGGCTGGAGCACCCATCGCTGAGGGGAGGCAGAGATACCTGGGATTGTTCAGCCCACAGAAGGGAGGGATGTAGTAGCAGTCCTTGCCCAGGAAGGCTGTGCAGTCTCCACCCTTGGAAGTTTGTAAGACCCATTTGGAAACCTGGTCTGAAACCAGTGTAGAGCTTGTTTTGAGCAGGAGGCTGGCCTAAGAGACTCCCTGAGCTTCCTTCTAGCCTGAATTATTATGCAATTATGTGATTTCAAAATGCCACACCTTGCCACTTGTGGATTTACTGCTCTGGAAATGAGTTAGTGTTTTGATTTCTGTACATATGCTCAACATTAAGGATATTTCTTTTTAACTTAAGTTCAAGAAAAACAGAGAGTGGGAGGTAAAGTACCTAGAAACAAATCCTTTAATATCTTGAGATATCAGGTAGCAAGAAGGATGGGAGAGATTGCATTGATATAAATTGGGGACGTGGGTCATAGAATTTGTTACTTAAATCTTTAGCTCTCTACTAACTCATGACAACATCATGTCGCTTCTCTGACCAAGTAATCTAGCAAATGAGATACATTGAGAAAGATTGGCCAATAACTAGAACTAAGCTGCTTTTACCAGCTTCTTGTCAATGCTCTTTTACTGTTTTCTTAAAACTCAGTGCTATTGCAAAACTGCCAGAATGAAATCCTAATACTGGTGAAGTCAGTGTTCAGAATTGGAATTTATTTCTATAAAACCAGAACTTCATGTCTGGAGTATGGCTGCAATGTACCTTAAGATTTCAGTCTCTCTAAATCCTAACTTGCCTACAGTTGAGTATGGTGAATAACTTTGCGGTTTTCATGTTTGATGTGTTGTAGAGAAAGTTTTCCAGTTAAAAAACTTAAAACATACCTGATGTCATAGTGGTAAAGATCCATATAACCTATGATATTAAAGACATTAATTACTGCAGCAGATATGCACACTGGATAAGTGAGAATAAAATGAAACTTCTGAACAGATTTGAACTGTACTATGATTTTTTTTATCTTACCTATAAGATAATCTAATTCAATAGTGCTTTCTTTATTCATAAAAGTTAATAGCTTTATTATAAAGGCATTGGGACTAGAGTTAATTTGCTTTTGACTTAATTTAAATGAATTTATCATATACTCATCAGTGTGGTAAAAAGTGACATATCCTATTTTACATATCTTAGTGTATACCTCTTATACTTTTCTCCCATAAATGCATTTAGTGGCCATCAGAATAAAAAAAATAGTGAGATAAAACTGTAGACAAGTTAAAAAATGAGGCTGTGGCCTAGTTCAAGGCTAAAATTAGAGACAGCACTTGAGGCTAAAAGATTAATTCAGTCTTTCAAATCCAGTTATCATGGGGTCTCTCAATAGCATATCTTGACTAAGTGCTATGAAAGCTTATGTTTCTATTTGTTATGCTTTGCCACCACTTATGTATGTGAAAAGGTGCATTTCCAAGTTTACTTAAATATATATATAATGATGGTTCTGGATTTACATATTGGTGAAAAATGTACGTGCTTAAACATATGTGAGTTGAGAGGCTATTCAGTTTCGCTGGGTACTGCAGAGTAGTATATCTGTATTAGGTGAACAAACAGTCATTGACAGATCAGGTGGTAACACTATTACAACCACCCACCATACAACAGCATTACAGAAATATCTCTGCATAGAAAAACTTAATTCTCTATCAGTCAACTTTACATTAGCAGAAAATTAATAAACTGATAGTCTAATTAATTTAATTATCAAGATGCTGGGTTACAGTAAGTCCACTGGGGATTTCATTGTGTGTAAATGTACCTTTGAGAGTTTCCTATAATCCACAACACTAATGAAGCCAGAGGTTCACTACAGGAGTCTTGCCCCAAACAAAGATATTTGTTCTGACATTGTATCCCCAAATGGGATAAATCTGCTCAGAGGCTCTACCAAGCTATGAATACATCCTGTCAGTGATTCCCAGAATAAAACACAGTGGAAAATCTGGATTTTACACTGAGCAATAGTGACAAACAAAATGCTTCTCTTCCTGAAGTCATTTTTTATATGCTTTTGGGTTTTCTACAAGCACATTACCAAGGTCAACATGGTTAATGCCAAATTGAAGGGAGGCTTGCTAAAGGCTCAGCAGCATGCAGCAAAGCAGTAGGGAGAATATACAAAACTCTGGAATCACTTTTTGATTTAAAACCTAAAAAAAAGTCAAAGTCCATTTTCATTACAATATGCTTCATGCACTGAAGGTCCCGAAAAATTTTAAGAGTAGTGTTTCCCTGATATTTCTTCCCTGTTACACAATGAATATGAAGACAAACATGACCTGTCCAAAATGAACATGACAGCTATTATTTCCCAAAGCAAAATCAAGAGATACATTTGAGAAAGTCAGGTATACAGCCAGCTTTAGATCACACAACCAGCAGTTACATGTCTGGTAACCAAAATGGAACTTGAGCTCAGCAACATTATGGCATTATGTACAATGGACTATTTTTAAAATATGTTCAGAACCAACAGGCCTTTCTGAAGGGTCTGAAAAACTTACCTCCTGTTTCAAATACGTTATTTATTTATTTGTTTATTTACCTAAGATCCTGGGTGCAATAATAAAAACAAGTCTACGGAAACAGACCCATTGACATGACTGTTTCCTTAGCCATTTCAGTGAAACTCTTTCTCCTAAGATATGTATGTAGAGATGTATGATACATTCACGTGTAAACCATGTAGATTTTTTTTTCTGAACTAAATAGGAGGACATTGAGCTACTGAATCACCTCACTGGGTCCCTGGCCATAGTTTTGTCTCACAATTTCTTTCATGCAGACCTTGTATCCAATTTTCTGGGAAACAATAGATCATGTTAACAGGACCAAGTTCCAGTGCAAAGATTATTCACAGTCTTTCAAATATTTTGACTACCTGGAACTCCAGGGATGTAGTAACCTGTCTTTTATTACAGAACACAGAATTAGTATTAGAATCTTCTATTAACACATGCAGATATATTAAAGGCAAATATATTTTAAAAACCTGAAAATTAACTCTTTGCAATGGAAGTATATCTCCCTGGGGATTTTATTTTTGTCATTTTAATCTTTATAGCCATTTACTCTTTAAGACATACCACATCTAATTATGCTGCTACTGGGTGGTATGCTGCCCCATGCAGTTAGCTAGCACTTGTGGAGCATGCTAGGTTATGTTGATATCTCCATGGGCTACTGTTTCTCTGGAATATGAGATATGGTGGTGTGCAAGTTTGGAAATCCTTGTACCATATTCTAAGGGATACTATCAGTAATACATATTTGCAACTTGCCTAGAAAATGAATATAACATTTATTTATGTCCTGCACAATAAAATTAGAATAAGTAATATTAGCAACACTCATAAAATTTCTTTACCTAAGTGAAATTTAAAAATGTTTTTACTCACTTATTAAAATAGAGTTATATTTGCAAATTATATTTGATTAAATGTTTTTGGCAATTCAAGAGCTTAAATTATTACGTCTCCTCTATCTTCAAAAAGCAAGATGGAGAACAGTTTGACATGATCATTCAGAATTGCTGTATCATTGTTTTCAGTTTCCAGTGTTCCCTGCAGCAGATGAACTATGCATTAGCATTTTCAGCTGTAGACAGAGAGTAATAGACATTGTCTATTGCAGATCAGCACCAACATTTTCATTATTTTGAGTACATGACAATTTATTACACATGTGTTACTAAGACCAAAACTCCCCCACTTTTAGATGTTCAGATGAAAATATGGTTTTCCTCCATTTTAGGATAGTTTTAAATATATAGATCATATCTCATAAAAAGACTGTAATATTATCCAAATATTTATAGAACTTGTCTTGAAGAGAAAAAAACAGCAAACAGCAAAGTGCAGCAGGCCTGGCAGTTGAGGCTGCATGGCCAGGCACTTGCCATGAACAAGATCCCTTGCAGGCTCTGGAGCCTCACAGTCAAAAATCTTCCAGACAAATTATTCCTTAGATAGCTGCTGCAAGTTATTCCTGTTACCTCTAGACAACCCAAAGTCTGGCGATATCCTCACACTCTGCCATGCTCTTTATTTATTCCTAGTGGGTTACACCCTGAGTAGAGCTGAACACCCACTCATCATCCTTTGAAGTTTTCTCTTCAACTGGCTGTGGCCTTTACTTGCCCTCTTTGAACTTTCCAAAGCACCAATATGCTCTGTTCAACGACAGCCTGTTTTGCCATCTGAATTCCCCGTGTTAAAAAAAAAAAATTGTATAATGCATTAACATAAATTTGATTACATTTCTTGTGTGACTCTCACTTTTTTGCCTCCCTGACTATTTAGATTTGAAGTCTTTCCAGCCTCTGATTATATATTCATACAGTATTTGGGACAACAAGGCCAGCACTGACTAATATCTCCAAGAACTGTGCAATACAAGCAAACTAAGGATAAAATTATAAACAAAATATTAAAAGTATATCTGCCCATAAGTTAAGTTGCTACAAGGCAGTAGTGGTGAAGGCTGTAGACTCCAAACAGTATCATCACATTGATTAGCTCAGTCCATATAGAAGTATTTAAACTGTTCTTTTAATTCTATCTCTCTTGCCAGTCCTACTTGGAGGTCCATAGCACACTAATTTTTTCTGTTGCATTGTCTGAAGGGTAAATGTGTCTTCCATCTTCAGATTTCACTGAATAATATTTTTTTCAGTGCTAGTGTAATGCCTCAGTTAATTTGGGGCCTTAGTAAATATTAAGGATGCTGCTGAAAATCTGAAAAATTTTGGCAAAGGAGTCTCAAAAGGGCTTTAGTCACCTTCTCAAAATTGAAGTGTTTATCTTTAATAAAATTTCAAATCTAATGTTAGTGAATATTTATCCATATGATTTGACTAACAGGTATTGAACCTTTTTCCTGAGCATTTTTATTTTGAATCTAAGCTACAAACCAAATCCCAAAGTTGAAGCAGCAGTGCTCTGTGTTCAGCTGTATATTTACATATACACATCTCTCTGCACAACTCAGGCTTACATGTGTACATATGTAGAAGAGCTATGTGCAGATTTACACTTGTACTTTAAAAGTTTTACCTGTGTGCACTATGTTTTGACGGTACATTATAATGTTATTATTACAAAATAGCTGTGCATAATGTATCTTCACTAAAGTTAAGTGAATTAATCATGTTCAGTAATAGTAAAGTGAATATATCAAACCTTTTTTAGTAAGTAAGAAAGCATTATTAACACCTTTGGCAATATTCATCGTGACAGAGCCTTTAGATATTAATATAAAGTGGTGCATTATATATCACTTTACTGAACGATTTCATAATTACCTTATGCTTCATTAGACTTATATAAGGTAGGCACAAATAATTTAAATAAAATATATATGAGTGCAAGCATATGTATGTGTATTGCGTATAAATACATTGATATACATATATACTGACCCAGCATCTGTAAAGGCCAACCAAATCCAATCAAGGCCAATTCAATCTCTAAGATTCTGGCTATCATTTATACGTCTTCTGTAATTTTCTTTCTTTAAAAAGATAATTAAAAGATATTCCACTCCATATAAAATGTTCTCTTGCTGTTTTCACAGGTCGTCAGACATCAAGCAACTTCTGATCTTCCCCATCTAAACGAATCATTAGCACTTTAAATAATTCTTGTTCAAAGTACCATTCAGCGTGTACCCTTCATGGTATATGCTCCAAGGCTGTTTGTAGAATGCATTTTAGAAATTTATACTGACATTAACCATTTAGCTTATGCACAGGAAAACATTTTTGATTGGGAATTTTACAAAACATCCACCCTAGACTTTCTAGCTAGTTAACTCATTAAATACTACATATAGAGATGCCTTCAAATGACATGTTCTTATTTATAAAATAATCTACTCTCATCAGTCCTTTGACAACAAATGGAAGCTCAGACTACTACTTTTACCAGTAGCAGCAATCAAAAACACTTCCTGTGAAAATATTTAAAGTTAAAGCCATATTTCTCCATGAAGCTTTCCCAATAATTCCTTTAGAAAAGAAAAGGAAAAAAAAATGGATTGCACTATAAGAACTCTTTGAAATTCTTGTAGAAACCACTTATTATACATTGGGCTGGCACCCTTTCCTCACTAAATATCAAGTAAATTCAGTGAGAGTCCTGCAGGAATCTGTGGATACCTGAAGAACAATAATTTCAGTTGTACCCAGCCATTCAGTTACATGCTGGGCCCCTTTGGTATGTAATGGTCAACAGATCAGGTTCCTTCTACTTTCTTAGTTATCCAATAATATCGTCTGGGCAGCAGAATGTTAGAATGCTTTTTTCTTCCCCTCACCTCTCTTTTTTTTTAACTTAGGCTGGTTGAATCTGACAATAACAGCTAAAAAAAAGTCCTAAAAAATTCCCTTATAAAAGGAATTCAGCAAGCACTTCTCTGTTTTGGCTTGTGCATGATGTATGTCCTGCCTTCTCCTTGCACACTCACAAATGCAATGACACTACAACAAGAACTATCTGTGGTATTTCCAGGAGAAGGATGGTACAACTCTTCTTGGCCACCACACCAGAGAAAACAGCAAGAAAACATTGGGGTTTTAGGCCCAATGGCAGAAGCCTCTTGCCTTTCTTCAAGTGTAGTGACATGGAGGGCTGCTGCTTTCAGAGGGACAGAGATACTACTGCTGCAGTCATTTCTCTGTCACAGGCAGGAATAGATGTGGGCAGCTGTCTTGCCTTATTTATACCAGTAATTCACAGGTATTTTCTTGGAGGAGTAGGACCTACTGCTTTTTGCCCTTTTCAATATACCAAATCTTCCACTGAAGTATTGTTTGTGATTCACAGAAATAACATGTTTAGAACTGCAATTTCCACTGAACTGCACCACTGAATGCTGGGTATCCCTAGCTGTGTTGTCTAACATTCCCCATGGGTTTAGAAAATGTTACTACCTTAGTTGCACTCCTAATGTATTTTCAAGCTTGTCTTTGTGACTACATGGGCTGGATCGTGACATAATTGCATGATTCCCAAAGGAAAGGCTACAGAAATAAGTCATAGAATCATAGAATCATTTAGGTTGGAAAAGATTTTTAAGATCATCAAGTCCAGCTGTTAACCTAGAACTGCCATTACACCACTAAACCATGTCCCTAAGCACCACGTCTACCCATCTAAATATCTCCAGGGATGGGGATTCAACCACTTTCTTGGGCAGCCCGTTTCAATGCTTGACAACCTTTTCAGTGAAGAAATTTTTCCTGATGTCCTATCTAAACCTACCCTGGAGCAACTTGAGGCCATTTCCTCTTGTTCTCTCTCTTGTTACCTGGGAGAAGAGGCCAACACCCACCTTGCTACAGCCTCCTTTCAGGTAGTTGTAGAGGGTGATAAGGTCTCCCCTCAGTCTCCTTTTCTCCAGGCTAAATGACCCCAGGTCCCTCAGCCACTGCTCATAAGACTTGTGCTCCAGATCCCTCACCAACTTTGTTGCTTTCCTCTGGACACATTCCAGAAAGTCAACGTCTTTCCTGTACTGAGGGGCCCAAAATGGAATACAGTATTTGAAGTGTGGCCTTGAAGTCTATAGTATGTACACACAGTCTAGTCCTAACTACTACAGAAACTCACCATTGACGGTTATGACAAAATTACTGGTTTATAATCTTTCTTCCATAAATATGCTATCATTTCTGTCTTTCAAAGTATGCCACATAGACTGCTGAGAAAGAGGGAACCAATGACTGATAAAGAGCTATCTATTTTGTAGTATCCACATAATTCATCTATGGACAAAGAACCACAACTACCACTTTGCTGGAATGGGTTCTGCCTGGAGTGGGAAACAAATTTCCAAATACAGAAAAAATGCCAAAATCATGAACTATATGAAACTGAGCACACCCAAACCCCATCAAAAGCACAGGGAGGACACAAGTTGCAAGACAGTACTACCTGTGGACCATTTGGAGAGAAGGCAGATCTCATACAGGAATGACAACAGTTGTGGAAATATCCATGAGTTATTACTCCATAGGTGTGTGTATCTTAATTAAATAGTTCTAATCTCTTCTAGAGGAGAATTTGGCATGCTTACTTCCCCTGGCCAAGTGGTAAAGGAGTACAAAAGTAATTGTGATTATCACTCCCCAAATCTTCACAAAGGTGAAGTTGCAGCCTCAAGGCTTTCTTTTAACCACTGCAGGCAGAAGCACAGAAAAGCAGCTCAACAGGGCAATGCTTTTAGGAGCCAGAAACTACAGTTGCATTTTCAGAAAGACATTGCCATTTAAGAGGCTTATGAAGATTTTTGGTTACAAGTGACAAGCTGCAGTGTTAATTAGGGCTGTTCTGTAATATCCTTACTGTGTGGGACTGCAAGTTCATAAGGTTCAGGTTTTTTCACTTAAGGCAACATCGGGACCAAAGGCTTAAATTATAGAAAGAGCAGTTTCAGCTGTGGAGATGTTTGCTTAGCTCCCACTAGCTCAGGAGAAACAGAGCTGTTGCCTTTGGATCACAAAAATCCCAGTTCAGCTCCCAGCTATGACAGCATACGAAACACGTTCATACAAAGTCCAAACACTGTATAGGGGAACTCTGCTAATTGGACAAATCTGCTTGGCTTCCAAAGGATAGACACAATAACGGTCAGAGGAAGGAGTCTGTACTCTATACCACAGAAGAGATTACTTTGTTTTTAAATGAAGCAGCTGAGCTCAGGATAGAACTACATTTTTATCTTGAAAATCTTAGAATGTTTTTGAAGATCATCCTCAGACTGGGGAAGTATAAAGCTGTCTCAGTTTTAAAACTGTTTCAGTAAATATGTCATAAATCAAAGGCCTAATAGCTGCATCTTGGGGACCACCAAGATGAAAAATTGTTTTTTGCACAGCCTGAAAAGGCATTTTCAGTAACCAGTTTAAAAGGTTTTCTTTGCCCTCATCCCCTGATTAAAATCTTTAGGATCTAGATAAAAAACAGTAATTAATCTAAGATTTTCAGATTGAAATAGCATTCTTTCAATAGAAGAATACTAACTTTTTCCATTATTTTCCTGGCTCTTGCTCTCTCATTTTTGTGAAAGTCAAGAACCAGGAACTTACAGGCAAGATTCACCTGCTGGAAAGGCAACCTTGTATGCAAAGGAGACTTTGCAAGGAGGTGAGCCTTTCAGTACACTCCTCTTAAACAGGAATCTTGAGTCATTGTCACCACTGTTGTTGGTTTTATGTAGTTTGGGGCTGAGAGAAGTATTAGTTAAAAAGCAAAGCAGGATGAACAGCACTGTTCTATTTCTTGCCCTTTACCTCTTGGGTCTTACAGCTTTTGCAATAAGGTGGCACACTATGTACAAGCACAGCTTCCAGTAACTTTATAATATCTATTATTCATTTCAATGATCTACAGCACCAGCATCACTCACAAATGTGCCTCATCCACCCTGTTTGTTGTGGGGAAAACTCAAGACAGAAAAATGGAAGGGAAGGAGGAGATGGAGAGGAGGGATTAGGAGAAGCAGAAATAAAAAAATGTGTAGCCATGTGTCTAGGGGAACTCCAGGATGTGTTTTCAAACTAGTAAATCAACAATCAATATTTAAAGAAGAAATAAAAGCCAGGTCAGCAGAAAATGTGCTCTGGAAGTAACTATAAAGAAAATTTTATTGATGCTTTCATTCTGTCGACCCATTTTTATGGACTTTTATTACAGGATACCTTTAGTTACCCACACAGGAGCATCATTTCAAAAACCTTAAAAAAATAAAATCAAATTTCAAAAGCCAGTGAATATTTCATCAGTATTCATTAAGATCTAAACAATAATGATGAGACCCATCCAAATCCATGAAACTTGGAACTGCTCCTGTGAGTCAGAATAATGCCACAAGGGGCTTTGTCAGAGTAACAGAGCCATTTATTATTATTGCAAGCGTGTTCAGGCTGAGCAAAAGTTACCGCTGTCATAAACAGAAGTGTATTGTATCCATCTCATTCCTTTCTATTTAGAAGGGTTAGAGAGGAAAAAACACACAGACTTTCACCTACTTTCCCCACCCCCAAACTGTGATATTGTGAGAAGCTGCACCTGATCCATCACATCACACTCTGCAATGTGGCAGCATGGTCAATGCAATCCAGTGTGAGCTAGCCAGGGGAAAGATATAAATGACCTGGGACCACTAGAAATGAATTAAGTTTAGGGAAAATCAATCACTAAAGAAACCATCATTGCCAGAAAAAAAGGAAATCCAATGTGCTTTTAAAAATATCTAAGTGTTGCCAATGTCCAAGAGAAATGGAAATGCTGATAAACTAATTTGTCCATCATGTGGTGAAAACCCAGTGTGTTTCATGTAACTAAGAACAGGATCTGCAAATAAGGTCATAGGACACTCCTATATCTACTTGTGAAAAATCAATGTTATATAAAGAAAAAAAAAAGCCTCAGAGCACAGTAAAAACCTAGTTTTAACACCAAAATTAAATAGCAAGTCTGTTAAATAGTGGCAACTGCTAATAGGAAAGGTGGTGGTCATTGTGTGTCCCCCCGCTAAGTCTGTTTTCTTCAGATTCCCCCACAGATCCCAGGGACTCTGTTTAACCTCTGCAGGACATGGTCACACAAGTGTACACTGGATATCACATACTAAAGTAACCCTTCCTCTTGAATTTGGCACTTCTATGAGGTGACACCTGCTCTTTTCAATACAATCAATCTCTTGTTGACCATCCTGACCTATATAAAGCACTTAACTTGTATTCACTCTCTTGAATACCCATGCTATGACACTGGTCCTGAGGGTTTATCCACACCTGCTCTTCAGTATGTATTTCTTTCACCTGCCCTAGAGATGGACAGACTCCCATTCATACCTTTAGTAGATTGGCCCTGGTAGGATCCAAACCCCTACCCAGCTGCTTGCTCACACTTTGACCTCAGAGGGCCAGCAAGGAGCCTAGGAATAATAGGAGTGAGAAAGCTCATGGATACATAATATCTCATAAATACAGAGAGATTGCTTACCAATTATCACCTCAGGCAAAACAGGCTTGGCTTGGGGAAGTTAATTTATTGCCAATAAATACATATATATATATTTAATAACTGATTGTTGGGTATTTTGAAACAAAAACAAAACAAAGAAGCGAAGATTAAAAAACCTTGGGAAACCATCTCTCCTCCCCATTTCACCAGGTTCAACTTCACTCCAGATGCCTCTCCACTTCCCCAATGCTCCTTTGCTCCACTCAGTTCTTTCAGCAAGGCAGCAAGTAGTTGGAGCAGGGGGCTGTCATGGTCAGTACACAGCAGTTTCTCTCTGCTGCTTCTTCTTCTTCACACCTTTCCTCTGCTCCAGCATGGCTCCTTAATGGGCTGCAGGGGTTTTTTTCTCTGCCATGGCGTCTTCTCTTCTTCCTCTGACCTAAGTGTTCCCTCTGCTCTTTCTCACTCCTTTGACTTCATACTTCTCTATCTGTCTGGTATCTTTTGCCTTTTTAAAAATGTGTTTCCACTGAGGTGCCATCAGCTTCAGTGATGGGCTCAGCTGTGTCCTGCAGTGGGTTCATTGTGAAGCCAGCCACATCCAGCACAAGGCATCTCCTGGCCTTTTCCCATGGGAGGCTGCCCTGAAGCCCCAACCCCCACCCCCCCCACCCCATGCACAAAATCTGGACACGTACACTAAATACTATTCAAAATCTAGCATCTTCCAATCATCTTCATGCTATGGAAAGCGGGCCCTGGCTCAACCTCTCCTGTTCATGTGTGGGTACGAGAGGGACCAGAACATCTGGATGCAACAGAATGCCATGTGGACAATCAAAGAATCTGGTTCTCTCAAAAAAAGAGGAGATAACCAAAGTGGCAGCCACTTTTCCAATGAACTCTTGAGGCCCAAGATACTGCAATGATGATAATTATTATTTAATTACTTTTACCACTACTACTACTACTACAACATTATTAATTAAAGCACACTGTAGAATTTTGCTGCCTAGAGGCCTTAAAAACCCTCAGTGAGGTAACTGTCCCTTTGCAAGGCACAAGATGTACCCATGTGTAACTGAGGGATGGCAGAAAGGCACTGCTTCATTCTACCTGTGCTCATACTTTGTCATGCTTTAGTGCTTTTATACCAGAATCTAACCAGGACAGCATAATCCAGCTACTAAGTCTGTTCACATTTATTACCTGAGTTTATTAGCTCAAGCCTCATGTTCTTCTAGAGCAGCTTTTAGCTTAGAGATATGATGGTACGGCAAAAGATTTATATGAAAATAAACAACCCCAACTCAGCCTTTCTTTGTAAGAGAGTGTTTTTTCTGCTTGCAAACTGATGCAGTCTTTTTGAGTGGGCTTTTTTTGGTAATGAATCACAGAATCACAGAATCGCAAGGGTTGGAAGGGACCTCAGGAGATCATCTAGTCCAACCCCCCTGCTAAAGCAGGTTCTCCTAAAGCATGTTACACAGGACTTCATCCAGGCGGGCTTTGAATATCTCCAGAGAAGGAGACTCCACAACCCCCCTGGGCAGCCTGTTCCAGTGCTCCGTCACCCTCAGAGTAAAGAAGTTTTTCCTCATGTTCAACTGAAACCTCTCATGTTTCAGTTTGTGCCCATTGCCCCTTGTCCTGTCGCTGGGCACCACTGCAAAGAGTCTGGTTCCATCCTCTTGACTTCCGCCCTTAAGATATTTGTATGTGTTGATGAGGTCCCCTCTCAGTCTTCTCTTCTTCAGGCTGAACAAGCCCAGCTCTCTCAGCCTTTCCTCGTAGGGGGGATGCTCCAGTCCCTTTATCATCCTTGTTGCTCTCCTCTGGACTCTTTCTAGGAGTTCCTCATCTTTCTTGAACTGGGGAGCCCAGAGCTGGACACAGTACTGCAGGTGGGGTCTCACCAGGGCAGAGTAGAGGGGGAGGATAACCTCCCTTGTCCTGCTGGCCACACTCCTCTTAATGCACCCCAGGATACCATTGGCCCTCCTGGCAACAAGGGCACACTGCTGGCTCATGGTCAGCTTGTCATCCACCAGGACTCCCAGGTCCCTCTCGGCAGAGCTGCTTCCCAGCAGGTCACCCCCAGCCTGTACTGGTGCCTGGGGTTCGACCTCCCCAGGTGCAGCACTCGGCACTTGCCCTTGTTGAATTTCATCAGGTTCCTCTCCGCCCAACTCTCCAGCCTGTCCAGGTCCTGCTGAATGGCAGCGCAGCCTTCCAGCGTATCAGCCACTGCTCCCAGTTTTGTGTCATCAGCGAACTTGCTGATGGCACACTCTGTCCCCTCGTCCAGGTCATTGATGAACAAGTTGAACAAGACTGGGCCAAGTACTGAGCCCTGGGGAACTCCACTAACTACTGGCCTCCAACTGGACTCTGCCCCACTGATCAGAACCCTCTGAGCCCTGCCATTCAGCCAGTTCCCAATCCACCTCACTGTCCACTCATCCAACCCATACTTCTTGAGCTTCCCTATGAGGATGTTATGGGAGACAGTGTCAAAAGCCTTGCTGAAGTCAAGGTAGACAACATCCACCGCTCTCCCTTTGTCTACCCAGCCAGTCATGCCATCGTAGAAGGCTATCAGATTGGTCAGGCATGATTTCCCCTTGGTGAATCCATGCTGGGTACTCCTGATGATCTTCTTTTCACCTACTTGCTTGGAGAGGACACCCAGAATGAGTTGTTCCATCACCTTTCCAGGGACAGAGGTGAGACTGACCTGTTTGAAACCACCTCTTAATAGTTCTCTAATTTATATCACTGCAGTAAAGGACTGAAACCAAAACTTGAAAATGTTCTTCCAAATTAATTTATATTAACAGAACTACCCATACAAGTTTTGCAGCTGATATGGCTCATGCAGGTCACTTTGGGGGGGAGGGGGGGAGGGGGCGGGATGCTCCCTTTCTCCCCTTTTTTTTCCCCCTCTCTTTTTTTTTCTTTTTTTCCTTGTGGGAGTATTCAGCAAAAGGAGAAAAATTTTATCTTTAAAAATCCCATTGTCATTTTAATCAAACACCAAAAAAGTCACCCAGTCAGTTGTGGTAATGACCTGTGTTGTCACTGGGCTTTAATTCAGATCTAATTTATTTAGCAGCACTGGATTCTGTCAGGTGAAGTTCAAGGTTTAAAATATCATTCTTATGAGAATTGCTTAAGCATGTCTTGAAACAAATGCCTTGTAGTTTTTATTTTACCTTTCTAATTATTATTTTACAGGGTTCAAAGAGTTTATACTTACATCAAAGTTCAATCAATGTGTTTATCTATTAGCTGCTGCTGCTTATAAACATTGTGTCTGAATCCAATAACCCTAATATTGAAGCCTGGCAATCCTATACCATTTTTTCCCACAAAGTGTAAATTATATAATTTCACTAAATTCTAAATTAGCTTTTCCTTTTTTTTTTTCCTGTTTCCTGATTTGCAATCACTAATTCCATTAAATAATTTAATAATTTCTAATAGATACATCACATTTTCTTCATCTTCATAGCTTCTGGCCTTACTGAGAGATCTGGATAGGCTAGACAGCTGGGCAATCACCAACCATATGAAATTTAACAAGAGCAGCTGCAGGATTCTCCACCTGGGATGGGGAATTCCTGGTTATATGTACAGACTGGGGCAGGGGAAGCTGGAAGAAATCCCATGGCAAGAGATCTAAGGGTTTGGGTTGATGGCAAGTTGAATATGAGTCAACAGTGTGCCCTGGCAGGCAAAAGGGCAAACCATGTCCTACGGTGCATCAAGCAGATCATAGCCAGCCCATCAAGGGACATGATTGTCCCACTCTACACTGCGCTGGTGCGGCCCCACCTAGAGTACCATGTTTAGTTTTGGGTGCCTCAATAGAAGAAGGACATCAAACTATTAGAGTATGTCTAGGGGAGGGTGACTAAGATGGTGAAAGGCCTCAAGGGCAAGACTTATGAGGAGTGGCTGAGGTTCAGCTTGGACAACAGAAGACTGAGGGGTGACCTCATCACAGTCTACAACTTCCTCCGGGGGGCAGTAGAAAGGGAGGTGCTGATCTCCTCTCCCTGGTGACCAGGAATAGGACACGAGGGTATGGAATGAAGCTGTTTCAGGGGAGGTCCAGGCTGGACATTAGGAAAAGTTTCTTCACTGAAGAGGTTGGTCAATTACTGGAACAGGCTCCCTAGGGAAGTGATCATGGCACCAAACCTGTCACAGTTCAAGGAGCATCTGGATGATGCTCTTAGTCGTGTGGTTTTAGTGTTAGGTAGTCCTGCGAGGGTCAGGGAGTTGGACTCGATGATCCTTATGGGTCCCTTCCAACCTGAGATATTTTAAGATTCTATGGTTCTACATATGCTGTGCTGCCCCAAGGCTTTCTTCCCTGGGTGCTTAGGCAGATTATTATTGCTTTAATTTCTGTTCTGTGTCTACATTACAACATTTTCTTATCAATTCCTTCCAGTTGCAACCACAACTTATTACATACTTGTTTTATAAAAAACCTAATATCTTAATAGTTTTCAAAATGCTGAACCATTATTTTAACTCATATCCTACTCTCCTCATTTCCCAGTTCAGCTATGGTTCAGATTCAATAGACAGATAAAATTATCATTCAGAATTTGTACCGTCTGAAGAACAAAGCGCTAGTTTGGACGAAGTCTGCACTCTCAATTTTGTGCTAAATTTTTTTGACAATTCATCAGCTAAACAGAAAAATCCAGGTGCTCATTTATAAAAACTTGCTAAGTGTCTAGCCCTCTTTCTTCCTCTCTTCTTATGTACCTGTAGCACATATGCTTTGATGCAATTTTTGGGATAACAGCTTATTAATATATCTTAGTATTATATTACAACAAATTACTGATATAACTTGTTGTTATATTGCCTTCTTGCGAATGTTGTAAGAAAACTGAACAGTCCTCCTTCTATTGATTAAAAACGATTAAATACAAAACAAAGGTTTATGCCATTGTGAGTATATACATTTGTATATATACATGTGTATATGTGTATATATAATATATATATTATACATGCAAATGTATAACTTATCTGTTTCAATATATATTGCCCACCATTTTTCTGGAATGATTTTCTGCTTTTCCTTTACTTTTGCTCCACATTCTACACTTTTTGTTTTTGAGGAAAAAAATTTTATTTCTTCTGTTTCTATTAACTTACATACACACACAAATCCACACTTTCTTGTGCACCAAGAATGAAAGTAAACAGTTTGCAGTCTAATTCTTGTATATGAATTATCCAGCAAGCCTAGATTACAGACACAGATAACACTTCCCAACTGCTACCAACCAAGACACTCCAAACTCCAAACTGCTGTGACTTAGGTGAGGCCAAATGATGAGGTTTTGAGCACTGTATCTTCCCCAGGGACTCATCAGCTTGAGAGTACAATAGCCTGGTAGCATGGAGAAAGTGCAACTGTAGAGCAAGAGTCTCTC
Organism: Nycticorax nycticorax; assembly: GCA_023375905.1. Taxonomy (NCBI): domain Eukaryota; kingdom Metazoa; phylum Chordata; class Aves; order Pelecaniformes; family Ardeidae; genus Nycticorax; species Nycticorax nycticorax. The sequence goes on along the minus strand of JAKFQP010000335.1, from coordinate 536,816 downwards.
ATTAGCACACAAAACATGTAATGTAAAAAATACAATCATATTTACTCCTATTGAGCTGAGTTTATATTCTGGTCAAGAGGTCATTTGGCCAGAATGTCTACCTCAGTTGCAGCTTCATAGCTGCCGTAGGCTATCATAAGTAAGAGCACTTCTGAAGGGAGCTGGCCTTGTATCCTCTATGCCCTCAGCTTGACTTTCTCACATTTCCATACACTGGGATTCACACCCATGAACTGCCTAATACACGAACCGTACGTTCAAAACTGTATAAGTAGATCCTCTGTGCTTTAGGTGCACATGTGTGTGTGTGCAGGTTAGTCTTCAGTTAGAGTCCTATGAATGAGCAAGGAAAGATGCAGAAACATAAACATAGAGATGAAATGACACAATTTTTTTACTGGCAGCTCTTTTTCTCACAATCATGAAATCGCAGTCCCTAGTTCTCACACATCTTTAAATCACTTTCATTCTAAATAATTTCTTTCTTTTCTCTTTTCTCTTTTTGCTTTTCTCTTTTTTATCTCTTCTCATGTTTCTTGTTTTTCTTGTAACTCAAACCATTTCATCAACACAGTGTAAAGCATGATCTCACCAATTCATCCACAGGCGCAACTGGTAGAGAAAAACACTGAAGGGAGTATAGGAATCTCTTTAACTAGCCTTATCATCAAAGGAAATTAATGTGGATCACGACTCTAAATCAACTAATTTCCATATTTGCTCTGAAAAACATATATATTAGGAGTTAAAATCTTTGTTAAATGTTTTAGACAATGAGTCTATGCTAAATGACAGGAACCAAGAGTCTGATCCACAGAGCAACTGTTTTGTTGTTACCAGGCAAACAATAGATTCTCTGCCAGTTGACTCCACATTAAATGATTAGTTACTCTTGAGTGGTCTCTCCAAATGATGTAAGGATGTTCCCTATTTTTGTTTGTTTGTTACGCTGCTTACTCTTGCAAAATGTCAAAGGTAACTTCAACAATCCAGCTGTAAGTAGCAGGTAGAAATGGATAATATTACTGCTTCTCTGAAATAAGAAGGCAGCCCTTGGATGCTGCCAGATTTGCTTACCGGCTGTGGTCTAAAAGCCTCTCCTATCCTAAGGCACCACAGTTTTAAGTCTGACCTGGCAAATCATCTTTGATTCCTTTTCAGAAATATTTCAGAGTTCAATTTATAGGTTTTTGTTGTGAAGTGTTTAGGCTACTTCTGTACGATGTTGCTTAAAAATAAGAGACATTTATTACAGTATGAATTTTTTTTTTTGCAGATGCACTTTTGATTTTGTGCACTACTAATCCTGACCTTAAGTTAGAATGTAAATTGGCAGATTTCTCAAAATAAGGCTTGTTTGGAAATGCGACTGTTTGTCTTTTCTTTTGATAATATTAAGCATCAATTGAAAGAGAAGATTGCTATCAGTTGTTTATTGGTAAATCAGATGGCTAGAATTCCAAGGTAAATATTTATTTTAAGTATTTTACATACTTTACAAATTTAGTAACAATTCTCTGTCTTAACTTTGATTTGGCTGTTCATGTTAACTTATTCCACTGTTCATGTTAACTTATTTCACCAAGTCAGCTGAGACCAAGCTATTGAACTCTCAGCAGACATACAGGAAGAATAGCATGTGCTTTAACACCATATGGTTAACCTAAAAATAATTGGTAAGACGGTAACCACCTTTACTGGTTAAGACTAGCTGAGCTCTTGCATAGAGATGAATAAGGGGTCAAAGTCTAATTCATGCTGTAGTCTCTTAAGGGTTGTATATTTTTTAACTTCTGAACTTCTAAGAAAGTATTGAAACACAAAACATTTTTTCCCACTGTTCAAAAATATAAGCATCAAACGTACAAGAAAGAAAAAGACTAGCTAGATTGAAAAACAACAAACCAAATTATCTAACTCCAGCTAGTTCAGCCTGCTCATCAGCAACTCAGTCACTGGGGACACATTACCCTGATGCCCTACTCTTGTATCAGTTCCTCATTTAAAACAAAGACTGCCACAAAGATACTGTCTCAATTTAGAAACTTTGACTGGAATGTGTTTTGAGAATTTCTCCTGTAACCACAGTCCCTCATGAGACAATCAGCTGCATCAAATGCATTGACAGGATCCTGAATAATCCAGCTCCAAGTTCTTGAAGAAAAATTTGAATTTTATTTTACATGAGTGGTAATACCTGCCTGTCCTGATGGTTTAGTTACAACAGCATCTCCATACAAAAACCCCACCTTCCTCAGTTTGCCTTTTCTTTGTTTTACTAATAAATGTAGATACAAAGAAAACGTTCATCATCCCTTTTTAGAGTTTTTTTTATGGTGATTGCATTTGGGTGAAGGGGTCAGTTTCATGATGAAAACCAGGCATTTTTCTTTGTCTCTAGTAGGGGGCATCTAAGAGAACAGTGTAATGGCATGTTATCTGTCTCCTATTTTTTAATCTTACTGGTATTTTGCTTCAGGACATTTATGTTTAAAAAGCTCAGCAGAGCAAAATCAGATAAGAATGTACACAAAGATTAACTCTGAAGTTCTTATTAAAACCAAATACTGTAATCATGGAAATGAGAAAAAAATCTTTCTCTTCTTTGCACATTTAGCTGTACTTACCTACAAAATTACTATAAAGACATGCTATATCTGGAAAAAATATAGTTTGAAAACAATTCTTCTGACAGATCTTGGTCACAATACAAATAATATGGGTATCATATCTGTCACAAGTCAACACTTCTTCACTGGAACTGATCAGTACATGGATTTTCAGCATTAATTTGAAACAAATTACTGAGTAGAATCATGGGGAAAATCAGCACACTGTTTACTTTAGTAGATCCCTCATTGTCAGGAATGGGGTAAAACTCTGTCTTCAGTTTTGCTGTAGGTCTCATGCTAAACTGCTGTTTCTACTATTCAGTCTACTGTTGACTCAGAAGTGAACATCTTCTAAATGTAGATTCTAATACAAACGTACATAATTATTTCCAGTGATGCTGTCACATCATCAAAATTATCTCTCTATAAGAAGGTATTCTTTTTCCTAAAGTTCTAGAAAACTCAGAGTTGTCCAGTGACTTGTCTAGGGTAGCAGAGGATTTCAGCAGTGTCATAGTTTAACCCGGCTGGCAACTAAGCACCACGCAGCCGCTCGACTCCCCTCCCTCCCTCAGTGGGATGGAGGAGAGAATCGGAGAAAAAGAGTAAGACCCGTGGGTTGAGATAGAGACAGTTTAATAAGAAAGAAGAATAACAATAATAATAGTAATAATAATAATGGTAAGAAAATATACAGAATATACAAAATGAATGATGCACAATGCAATTGCTCACCACCCGCTGACCGATGCGCAGCCCATCCTGAGCAGCGATCACTCCCCCCGAGCCGCAACCACACCACCCGAGCTGCGATCACTCTGCCCGCGACCGACCGACTAACCCCCCCAAGCATGACGTTATATGGGATGGAATAGCTCTTTGGTCAGTTTGGGTTAGCTGTCCTAGCTGTGCTGTACTCCCAGCTTGTTATGCACCTGGCCCAGGAGAAGCTCAAAAAGTCCTTGAGCAGTCTGAGCACTACTTAGCAACAACTGAAAACATCAGTGTGTTATCAACATTCTTGTAGTACTAAATCCAAAACACAGCACTATGCTAGCTCCTATGAAGAAAATTAACTCTATCCCAGCTGAAACCAGGACAAGTAGCAGGAAAAAAGCTGAACCCAAAATACTCTTTATAGTCACTATCCAATCCTCCATTGCCTACATTTTATGTGTTCTTCAGCTCTATCGATGCTACATTTTATGCAATAAACAATTCACTGTTTCAGTTTGTTTTGACCTATTGGTCATTTCAAAGGGTTACTCAAAACTTCAGAGTCCCTTTGAAGGGTTACAAAGTATGAGAAGACTAAATGGTTTTCACTCCTCTGCCTGAAGTTATATGGGTGATGCTTTGCAATCATCTTTTTTGCTTTTTAAGGTAACCACTGTTGGGACTCTTTCTATTAAAAAAGTGCAGGATTTTATTTTAAATTGCTATGTGAATTGCACATATGTCACGTTAAAAGAGCTCTATAAATTTAGAAGAGCATTTCTGTAAATTTTGAAGAACATTAACTCCAAGGTAATTTAACCTAAACATGTCCAACTTAGCTAGCTTTTCTTCAGTTTCCTTCAGTTTCTCCAGAAATGGCTTATAAACCAGTTTATTACATAGAATCTTTACTCTGTGAGTCCTTTGGGACTTTGTTTACATTCTCCAAGGGTTTTTTTCTCCTCTTATCATATATAGCTAAGAGGCAAACAGTTCTTAGGAGTGGCCTGCCTCCTCATTTTCATAAAACTTTTATGAAAGAGCAGAAATACCTGAAAATCCAAGGAGGCGTGACCACAGAGAGGATGTTGGAGCAGAAAGTCAAGCACTGGAAAAAGACTGTATATGATCCCACTGCCCCACCAAGCTTTGCCATGTTGTGATCACTGTCCCACCAAGCTTTACCATGTCATGGAGATGATTTTCCCAAATTTTTCTTTTTCTTTCAATTTAAAACTTTGTCTTGCTGTCCTTTTTTCTCAGCCAGCATTTCTGATCTTTCATCATTCCCCACACAGTTTCCTGTTCCCAAAATAAGCCCCATTAACTCAATAAGCAATATTGTGTAGAGCCTATTTTTTTCAGTTTATTTCATCTCTGAATTCACAGCATGTTCACAATGTGTTGGTTCACAACGATTCCCAGTCCAGCTGAAGTTACATACAGATGTCACTAATAGCTTGTTTACTCCTCTCTACTATTAAAATCAGAGTGTTGTGCATATTGCTGGGTGATTAGAAGCCTGATTTTGTTGCGTCCCCCACTAATAAATAATATGCTGGTATTTGTTGTTTGTTTTCATCATAAATGTTGAAACTCAAGCCAAAGGGAATGGAAATATGCTTCAGGAAAATTCCACTGCAGGCTTAATATCCATGAACCAAATTTTTAACCTAATTATAATGAAAAAGTAGGATTATTAAAGCTTAGGTTTGATTCCTATCAAACATTAAGCGACTACTACTCCATTATGTAAAGGCTAAATATGGGTGTGTGACTTTCTATACTTCTACTTAACTACGGCATTTTAATTCTATGATTTACAGATTAAAAACTGATTATTTTTTTTTAAACTGTACCCTTTACTACAGCCAAGGAACCCAGTACTCAGTTTGTGCTCATGACTTATGTTTATTTTTCCTCTTAGTCCTTTCTTTCATAATTTTTATAGGATTTAAATTATTTAACATACTTATCAAGATCACTCCTAATTCCTACATCTTCACACTTCTTTGTTTCAGTCCTTTAATACTTCTATTCTTTAAATAAATACATGATCGATATTAACAAAAAAAACTTGCTTAGTTCCCCAAAACCCAATAATATATGGCACTGAAATGTAGCAATATATGTGGTAGTTCCATTTGCTTGTTTCCATACTTATATTCTACCAATAGTTACATTCACAATGTTTACTGTTAAAAAAATTCCAAAACTTTTCCTTTTCGACAAGAGGCTTTGCTTTCAATTATAATTTAAAATGTTTTCCCATTTCAAATGTTGCATTTTAATTGCATGCCAAAGTAATACAATAAAAGAAATCTTTGACTTCTTTATTAAAAGCTTGCAAATGCAAGTTAGTTAGCTTAGTCTTAGCTTTCCCTTAGTGGGGAAAAAAAGTCTCTGCAGCTTTATTTACCTACTTTTATTATAAACAATAGATTTGATCTCTGGCGAGCTACCTTTATTCAGGATGACCTTGGGGAAAACAGTCAAGGTTTACCTTTCCACTTTCCCTGAGGCTTACTGGTAGGGTGTTGCAAGTGAGAATTAAGGTAAGAAATATCTGATGTGGCAGGAGATCGATAATGTTGAGTATCCCTGTGTAGCCTGGTTGCTGGATGCACATTGCTGACGCATGTGCAGTATGTCACCCATTCAAAGGGGCACATTTGCATTGTAAATTTAAAACCAGGACTTCTGGATCTAGCTGCAGCCAGTCTCCAGGGCTCCCTTAATTCCAGTCAGGAGCTGGAAAGGATGATCTTTCACAGAACTCAGTCTTTCACAGTTCCAATGAGAAAGCAGAAAATGTTTTGAGTAAAAATTAACTTAAAAGGTAACTTTTCAAACAACAAAAAGTTTAGCATACAGGAAGTGATTCAAAACTGGAGGGTTGAGATTTGCTGAGGAAATACTTTATAACGAAAAGAAAAAACAGGGTTTCTGTAATGAAGTGTAAGAGGGAAGATGTAAAAATATCATGAGGAATAGGGTGAGCACAACCATAGCTTTTGAAAGGAGCCATAAAACCATAGCAAAGAGGAGAGAGAGGATATGGCATTAGGAAAGACTTTAGAGCAAGGAGTAGCTACCTAGCTTTCAAAGCTCAAACCTATTGTCTTCAAAATATATTGGGGCTTTGGTTTAAAAAAGTCTTAATTCATTACCAAAAAGGTTTTAGCTCAGCAAAATTAGTATCTGCACACACAACTGTCTGATAATATGTACAACTATTTGCCTTGTGAACTGAGAGATGAACACTTCTTTAGGTTCAGGATTTGTTCCTACAGCAGAGAATTGGGTCCAAGGACTGAGATTGCAGAGGAAAGTTACATTGAAACTTTTATTTCTAAAAGACTTCAAAAAAATAAGGAAAACATCAATATTATGGTTTGCTGGGTTTTCTTAACTAAGAAATAGCCATCCAGGATTTTATTCTCTTTTAATGGTGGTAAGATACCTGAATTGTTTGATATCTGACTGGGCTGATGATCACTTTTTGCTGTACCCCAGCTAGCTTCAGTGCTGGGAGATTAAGGTCTAGAGAAAAAAATAATGGGTCTCTCTAGGCTTTCTTCTATTCTTGATATGAAAAGACCACAAGAGATTATTGGGGAGACCCAGGACAAATTTATGAAACATGATAAAATTCAGAGTGTGGAGTCCTAATATACATGAAATATCAGAATTATTACTTGAGGCCTTCCCAATCTTTACTTCAGTTTCTTTAAAACTATCCACACAAACATGAATATTTAAGAAATAAAGCTTGCCAACTTTTAGACTTTTGCATATTATATCAAAAATCACTCTAATTGAATCCAATAATAAGGCCCATATGGACTCATACGGTAGCAGACTGGCTCTTTTTTACTTCTAATTTCCCTGACTCCATTTTATTGTAATAAGGGTATTTTTTGGCAGATGGTGAAGGTGATGAGCATTTATCACACTTCAAGTAGAGCTTTCCTTATGTATATACGTATGTATATGTAAAACCAAAGGTAACTTAAAAGCATAGCTGTAAGGTCCTATTCAGAGCATAAATTCCATGCATTTCATGTAGACTGACAGCTTGTGGTAATACACAGACAAGGAAAAGCAAAAAAAAATATACACATTTGTAAATAAATGACAGAATGTTTTTCTCTCATTTTCCTGGAAATTTGACTTCTAGGAAAACCTGAGTCAAGCTTGAGGTTATAAATGAAATATATTAAAAAAAGAAAAGTTGTCTTGATACAGTAAAAGACTTCATCTGTCATTAAAGTGAATAGTATGCTTATTAAGGCTGGGTGACATCTTACAGATGGTAGTGGAGCAGACTAAGTAACATAATGTTCCTAAAATGAATGTCCTTGGTAATGTTCATGCTACTGTGTTATAATGAACCTTCATGGAGATAAATACTGCACTGATTCTTCCAAAACATCAGAGGTGATAAATTATCAATAAAGAGAAAAAATACTAAGGTTCAGTTCACACCAACTGGTATCACTCCAATGAAAGTATTTTTCAGAAAAGCACTTTGATGAGAAAAAGAGTGTGATATTTTAATGTCAGTACAGTTATGGTTAGGTGTGGATTATCTTGATTTTATAGATGATATTTTTAAAAGTGCAGAACTCAAAACATGAATGATATTGTAAATTTCTACATAAAATGTACACTTTTAATCAGCCAGAAAGAGATTGTAAAATATAAATTTTCCACTAGAAGATTTTGCATGTTTGTAACAGGTCTCCTTTTTGATTTAAACTCCACCACTAGTGGCTTTGAAATTCTCAACATCAGATTCCTATTTCAAAAAGCAGTAGCATTTCTGGTTCAGAAAAACAGTCTTTAAAGGTCAATTTAGATATCAGCGTTTGAAAATATAACATTTACTAATCAACAAAAAGTTCATATAAGAATGAACTTCTCAGATCATTATTTTACTTTTGGATGAAGCTTTTATGAAGAGGCTTTGAGAAGAGTCATAGAAACCACTATGGGGTTCTTCAGGGCCTCAGTACATGTAATTTCCAGGATTTTTTTATTGCCAAAGTATTATATAGCAGCCATTATTGACCAGATAATCCACCCAAAAAGCTTCCCCAATGAAAATTATTCGGACATTGAAATTTCAGAACTGAAAGTTGTCTGGAACAAACAAACAAACTGAAAGCACTGAGAGAAGAACCCTTTCATCAAACAAATCTACATCAAATAGCAGGAGGGGGAAGCGAGAAAAGTGTAATTAACAAATGGCTTTATATTCCTTCAAGAACGAAGCTGTTTGAAATAGCTTTTCTTAATGAAACTTCCACTTGAAAAATAGTGTTGTATCAATCCTCCCTGACATTTATAACAATGACAACACATCCTCATGTGTTTTCCTATGTAATATTGTTTAAACAGTGTAATAAATATTGTCATATAGCCCTTCTGTGTACTAACAGAAAAGTACAATCCTTTGTTCTGCACATGACTGCATTTGCACATTATAGAACTATGAAATATTTACAAAGGGAAGGTTAAATCAATACAGCTTTAAAATTTGCACTCCTGTCTCCTGGGACTTATATCATCTTGATTTAATGAAGTAAAAGGAGAGAGAATGTTGACACACAGAAAAAAAAATTTGATTCTCCTTTATTGTACATACAGAGGGTATTAAAGTAGAATTTGCTGGTGATTCATGCTGTAATTAATTATTACACCTTTTGTGTTCAGGCTATTATTTGAGTTGTCTCATTTGCAACACACAGAAACTAACTTAAGCAAAAGAGAGGGATGAAATGAGAAGCATTCAACAGAAAAGAAAAAAAAAAAAAGCTTAACCAGTGCTGACTATTAGTGAATTTAAGATATAAACCATTCTTTGGGCTAAAAGAAGAAATGTATTTCATTTACCACAGTTTCCTACAGACCATGAAAGAAAAAAAGATCCACAGCCAAAAAACCAGAACATGTCAAGACAACATGAAGTCTGTAATTAAGGGAGCATATATATATGAATATATGATCTTATCTGGTCACTTGGGTACCTAGTCTTATAAATCAAATTAACTTAACTTATTGTTGCACACACATGTTTTTCAGTATTAGTGTCCTCATACAAAAAGGTGTGATTCCGTCCTTTATTCCACAGATCAGAAAAGCAAGAGAAACCTTGTGTAATGCAACACAGAAGAATGACAGACTGGTTTTAGTCCTTAAAAACTATACACACGTGGCAATCTCTGCATGGACACTTGCTTCTGGTTGCATAAAGGAAAGTGAAGGTAAAGGCAGGAGGATATTGATTATCTTAGGAGGTGGCCCTGTGCAAACTTCATGAAGTTCAACAACACCAAGAGCAAGGTCCTGTGCCTGGGTTAGGGCAATCCCAAGCACAAACACAGGCTGGGCGGAGACTGGATTGAGAGCAGCCCTGAGGAGAAGGACCTGGGGGTGTTGGTTGATGAGAAGCTCAACATGACCCAGCAATGTGCACTTGCAGCCCAGAAAGCCAACTGTATCCTGGGCTGCATCAAAAGAAACATCACCAGCAGGTCAAGGGAGGTGATTCTGCCCCTCTACTCCATTCTCATGAGACCCCACCAGGAGTACTGTGTTCAGCTCGGCAGTCCTCAACATAAGAAGGACATAGACCTCTTCGAGTGAGTCCAGAAGAGGGCCATGAAGATGATCAGAGGGATAGAACACCTCTCCTATGAAGGCAGGGGTTGTTCAGCCTGGAGAAGAGAAGGCTGCAGGGAAACGTTATAGCAGCCTTCCGGTACCTGAAGGGAGCCTACAAGAAAGCTGGAGAGGGACTTTTTACAAGGTCATGGTAGTGCTAGGACAAGGGGAAATGGCTTTAAACTGAAACTGAAAGAAGGCAGATTTAGATTAGACACAAGGAAGAAATCCTCTATTATGAGGGTTGCAAGGCACTGTAACAGGTTGCCCAGAGAAGTTGTGGATGCCTCATCCCTAGGAGTGTTCAAGGCCAGGCTGGATGGGGCTCTGAGCAATCTGGTCTAGTGGAAGGTGTCTGTGCCCATGGCAAGATGGTTGGAACTGGATGATCTTTAAGGTCCCTTCCAACCCAAACCATTCTGTGATTCTATGATTACCAGCAAAAATTTATAATGACATTTTTCACACACATTCAGTCCCTCTAACGTGTTGTGTGGTTTAAAAACACAAATTGAAAGAATAAAAAAAATACAGATGTATGTTTAAAATGTATTACATAGAAAGTTTGAGGAGTCTCTCAACCAAAGTGTATTACTACTGAGATGTCTATAGTTACATTATAAGAAACAGTCCAGTATATTCTGTCTGGGTGATTTTACATCTTCTGTTTTATGAAAATTTGCCTTAAATATAGCTGGTTCAGCTTAAGAAGCTGTATGTTTCTCTCTGTCTTTGAAAATAGTCCAAAGAGACGTCTTGGTTTTGGCTGGGCTAGAGTTAATTTTCTTCCTAGTAGCTGCTATAGCACTGTTTTGGATTTAGAATGAGAATAATGTTTGTAACACACTGATTAGTTGTTGCTAAGTAGTGCTGACATTAGTCAAGGACTTTTCAGCTTCTCATGGCCTGCCAGTGAGAAGCTGGGAAGTGGCACAGCCAGGACAGCTGACCCAAACTGGCAAAATGGATATTCCATACCATATGATGTCATGCTCAGTATATAAACTGGGGGAAGTTGGCTTGGGGGGGGGTGTGCTGACCTCAGCTCAGGACCTAGATGGGCATTGGTCGACAAGTGGTGAGTCATTGCATTGTGCATCACTTATTTTGCATGTTCTTTTATTGTTGTTGTTGTTGTTGTTATTGTTGTTGGTTTTGTTGTTGTTATTATTATTTTTTTTTCTGCTGTTTTATTAATCTGTCTTCATCTCAACACATGGGTTTTACTTTTTTTTCCAATTGTCTCCCCAATCCCACCAAGGAGGGGGCAGTGAGCAAAAGGCTATGTAGTCTTTAGCTGCCTGCAGGTTAAACCACAACAGAGATAAAATGGACGACAATGAATGATATTAAAAAAAATAACAAGTACGTAGTTCTAGCTGTTTCACTTCTGCTTTTCTACACCATACTTTGAAGTTCAACTAGAAATTTAAATTGTTCTGCATTCTTAGCTGTGTTCCCTATCTATTGATTCTGTGGAAATATTTTTGAAAAATATTAGATCTTACTTACAACAACATAGATAGTACCTATTATCTGCCCTTTCCCAACATGCACAGCACAAATAAGCTCACCCAAGTGCACAGTACCTTTTCTGTTCTGTGTAAGTACCAGCTGATACTAGGTGTGATGTTAATTTTACAGGTCAGGCATACAATGCATAAGATATGATTGGGGAAAAACAAACCATTTCACAAAAGGCCATTGGGCAAATCATAACTGGTTTATAACACTAAATGTAGTTGTTAACATCTGGATGAGAGACAAAAAGCCCTGTTTTGCATGTCAAAATATTTTCAGTGGGCCCACTAACTGATGAAAACATTTACTCAATGTTTTTGTGACCTTTCTGGCAACAAGCTACAGCATCAAACACAGACAACACAGTTCCAGATAAGGAATTGCAAGTGAAGTCAGAAAATCTAAGTAAATCTAGAAAATACTGACTTGCTAGTAACAATCATGATACTTGTGCTGTTGCATTTTATGCCAGCATATATATGCAGAACACCTGGCAGAAAATAGATTCTCCATACTCTACATATTAATTCTTATTGCTATCATTACATTTTTTTCTATTATTTTATATTTCTCATACTGTGACAAACACTGGGATGTCCAGGTGTTGTACAGAAAAGATAGATTTAGTTTTTAATTTCATTCATTAAAACTTAATCTTAGGCAAGCAAAAGGGGAGTTTGTTATTTATGAATGATGAACAAAAAGTGGCATAGGACGCCTTATGAAACAGACTTTTAAAAGTATAATATTCAGTAAAATAATACAAATAAACACCCGTGGTACAATACGTTGATTTGAAAAAAAAGAGGATAGCTGCTGCACAATAGTATCCTTCTGCTGTGTTAGCACTGGTACTGAATTGAACTATTTGCTTTCTGAGAAACCAAGATTATACCTGTGAAAATGTTGCATTACAATGATTTTGTCTCTCATACTGGAAGACTAAGGTTAGTGTAAAATTTTCATATGATTAAAAGTGTGCAAATTTGGTACACAACATTATGCAATATTAACTTTTTCCCTTTACTGCTATTATACTGTTGTATTATGACTTTCTTAAAAGAACAGCATAGGGGTTGAATACAATGGGGGGGGCTGGGATTTAGGTTTTGAGGAGTACATCTATAATGTTTAAGATTTTTGTAATATATTGTTGGCAAAAAAATGAAAGTTACTTATTATATTCTTTGCTGTGTTTTACCAGTATGTGGTGATCACCAAGCTATAATTTACACTATAATAATAATAACAATAACAATAATGTAGTTTTAACTGAGTTAGGAAATGTGTGCCTGATAGAGTGCATCCTGAGTATGAATTTACAAGGCCATTTGCTGAATCTTTTGAAAAAGGTTAAGAAGAAAAAGGAGCAACAAACACCAACTTACCTTGAAAAAACGGCCCAAGCCTTCATCTCTCAGAAGAATGGAACTGTTCAACATGATCAAAATCACCGTAAGTTTATTCTTTCAGTGCTACTTGTCTGTGAGATCATCTAAAGTCACTTAACACAACCAGTTGGAGTGCCACACTGGTATTTACACTAAAACCAACCAGAGGACAGATTTGAGTGCAGACCCTGCACCCCCCTGGTACCTTGCCCGAAACAGCACCACAGCACTGCCACTCTGTAAGGCTGTGGCAGTGACAACAAACACAACTATCACCCACAGAAAAGAACTTTCAAAATATGACACTGAGACATTTATTCAGGAAAATAAGTCTGGTGTGGAGCACAGGAAGATGTAAGTAGGCTGATGACCACACAGGTAAAACAACGGTTGCTAGACTGCTCAGTAATGTTTATCAGAGGGTTAGTAATGCAATATTGGTACTTCACTGAAAATTACTTCTTACAGACTTTTTAGTTTTACCTACTTAGTTTAGATTTTGTATTTCACAATGTGTGCTCCCCCCTCACCATTTCTCCCTTCCTTGAGGTATGAGTTAGAGTTAAAAGCACTCTGAACTTCCTGTGGTCAGGCTCTGAAATTGCTTTTAATTAAATGAATAAAACGATAAATAACATTGTCTCGTGATTATGACTCACAGAAAAACTGAAGAGATGTTTCTCACTCTTTCAAAATCTCAGCTCATCATTCAAGGAAGATAAAAGTAAAAATGGTAGAAGCTGAGGCTGTGTACCTCTTGCAGAACAGTTGGAAGAAAATAATTCTGTGTTTCTCAAAAAGCTTCTGTGACTGACTTGACTAGTTATGAAGGTTTAGCTTTTTTTTTTTTTTTTTTATTTTGATTTTTTTTTTTTTTTTTTTTAAATCTGTTCAGTCCAGAAAGGGTAAAAAGCAAAAATTCATAACAACAACAAAGGAATGCAAAAATATATTTAGAAAATAAAGCACATATTTAGAAAATAAATGTTAATCCACCAAATTTAGCCCAGAAAGCAAATCATTTATCTAAAAAGCAGAATGCTTTTCCCACAAACGCAGGCTGCACACACATTCCACAAGTTACCTGACATCTGGTCAGTTGTCATGAATAGGAAAATACAAAAGTGGCTATAGAAAATCTCTGTCTTCTTAAAAAGAGGGAAGGAAGGTTCATTTGAACAAGTAACCTTGTGCTGACACTAAATGGGGCTGACAAGGGTCAACTGCGTAAGAAATAGGCTTGGAGACTGCTGTCATGTAGGAAACCAATGGTTTCCATTACCACAAAGACTGTTGAAATAAAAAGAGATTTTCCTTCTAAAGAGAAGTTTATTAAATGTTCTTGGTGAATTCATTGCCTTACTCAAATACAGAGGAGTCCCACCATTTATTTCAATGGATCTTCAGAAAGAGCTTTTTATTGGAAAGGTGTGTGATAAACTATATAGAAACACAAACCAGATAACCACCGAGATATCTACCTGTGTGATTGCACTTAGAAAAAGAAACAATAGGGTGCTCTGCAGAAAACCATGCAGAGACATAGACAAATAATAATGATTTTGGAGCTGTTCCACTATTTCATGAACCTCTCTCCTGATGACTGAGGATCTGCTCCCAAGACAACTGATGACACCTAGATCCACTCACTCTGCTTCTTTGTGTGTGACACCTATGAGCAGCTAAAACCAAACATCCTGTTTAAATTAGATAATACTCTGGAACTATGAATTAACTACCCACGAAAGTTACCCTGATCAGGAGTAACACTTTAAGAGAGATGTTGACAGAGGAAGGCCACAAATCTCTGAAAGCCTCTCTTCCTCCTCCAGCAGTAACCTATTCTTCTTTCAATCTGCTTGGTACCTCTGATTGTCTGGATGGATCTGTTTGAAATTAGTTTGTGAGATGAACCAATGAACTATCACAACTATGTATGGAGGGCAGCCACCTAAAAGCAATTACACTGACTGCTGAATCAGGCATAAAGGTCTATAAGCACAACCATTTAATTTCCATCAGATTAAAAACAATCACCACTATTCTTTCTAAAACAGCCATCCATTGACTACTTCAACCCTGTCTATATTGAAACCAGATTCTCTCAACTTTATAACCTACATGCCATGGGCTCAGGTAAGGCTTAACTTCCCCAAATTCTCAATGTTCAGTGGAGTATGATTTTCCAAGCACTGGCTCAGCCAAGATACATCAGTAGAAAGTCAAAAGTTATTTGCAAACTTACATACAAACCTTGTTTTTTTATCCTTTTCCTGAATTCCTTTTCATCTGTGACAATCTTAGTACTCCAGACATTGTTCTGTAGACATTCATGACAAGTAAATTGGACAGCAGCAGTTTCCTTCTCATTGTTAATCTCCATTGATCGATCCTGTACCATTAAATGTGAAAGACTGTATAACCTCCTCTTGCATCTCCAAAGAAAGCTCTGATGAAAGCTTTCATAAGAAAAAGGCTTTCTATTATTTGATATTACTACTCCTCTACTACCTAAGCAGGTATCACACCCTTAATTTCCACAAATGGTTAAAAGTCTTGACTAACTTCTTTTAAATCCTCATGGAAACTGATATATCCTTTAAACAAACAAAAAAGGTTTGATTTTGCCTAATCCAATCACGCATTTTTTACAATCCTACGAAACCAATTGAGTGCTAAAAATTATCATTTCACAGGAGTGAAAAGACAAAGAGTTGTTTCAATGAAAGAAGGTGTATCACAACAAACAAAGCATGTTTTAAAAAACCTTAAATACCGAAGAAAAGTTCACATGTTTAGGTGAAATGCAGTATAGCCTGTAAATCCTTCGGGCTATAAATTCAATTTGACTGTCTTAAGTGGGAAGTGCAAATGAAACCAGAGACTTCCATCCACTTACGCTTGTCCATGCTACAAATCAACACACCATCTGGCATCCTGTGACCACTAAACGCAAAGGTGAGCTAGGCTACAAAACAGCAAAGCACATTAGGACTGAGATGGAAACCCAAAGTTTCTCACGCTAAGCCTGAGGAAGAACTGTGGCACTGATGGTGTAGCAACATGTTCCAGAGGCTCATTCCTCTCTATGGCTTTCATGTAACATGCTACAACCTTCTGTAACTGCTGTCTGTGGTCCATGGCTTTGGCAGCAATCTGACCTTGGTACAGTGTACCAGAACTGAGCAGCACTCAGCAAAACAATTTAATTCCCCTGAATCTGTTACAGTAAATGGGGTTGAATCAATACCAAACCTTCACTTACTGAAGTGCAACCTGCTTTTCAAGTGATTCTGTTGATTTTACAGTAGCACTTTGCATGACTATTGATTATTAAATCACTAGGCATGTTTGAGGAAAGAAAACACAGTGAAGACCATTATCTAGACCCAAACACCACTATTCTTATCTGTGTTGGATTGTTATGCTGATGAGAATCTCATTGACTTCAGCAGAGCTTCTCAAGGCATAGAAAATATTGCTTCAAGTAAGTAAGGAACCTGGTCTATAGTGACTCAAATTTGCCACTGCATCAAAACAGAATGTTACTTATCTATTTATTATCTAGCTTGTATCAATTAGCTTGTGTGGATCACTGAGTAATTTTTATTTCTATAGAAACATGCTTATTTTTTCTAGATAAATTAATCTCACATATTGCTCTTGATGGAACTGGCTATCAGCCTGACTGTTGAGAAGGAGCCTATTTAATGACACATCGAGTATCATGGAAAACAGAAAAGAGAATGTAAACTACGAACCAAAAAAGGAAAGATAACACCATCCTTTGATGGTGTTCAGGGCTTCTGTGAAAATGCACAATCTTTTTATACAGCTTTTGTGTCCGTATTACAAGAAGAACTGTTATGCCTTTAAGAGAAAATAACTATTCTCTTTCAAACAAAGCACTCGCACATGCAACTCTGTTGTCCATAGCTTGTTTTTCAAGGTGATTTAAATTCCTACAGAGCTCACCAAGGAGATACATCCCTGATACTTCCCATGGGCATTTTGCTGAGCCAGCCAATGTGTGTGCTTGTGCTATACATCACTTTGGCACCATTAAGAATTATGGGACCTCACGTGGTCTTGCAGAAATTAATCACTGCTTAACAGTCTGCACTCTGAAGAGAGTGTATATGCAGGTAATGAACCACAGCATTATGTTACAGCTGAAATAGATAGTTTTCAAACTGATAATTAATATTTTGGAAGATTGTTTTATGTATTCTGTGATGCATTGCAATGATATTTCCAATCATGCCTAAATACTGAGCAGTGACAGTTGTAGTTTGAGATAAACACAGAAGCACTCACTGTAAAAAACTGATTAAAGAAGATATTTATATTTAAGTACAAAAAAATGGGCCAAATCCTCTTCTCTTTAACTTCATCAAAAATATCGTTATCTTTAAATAATGATACTTTAGAAATCAGAGAATAACTGCAATTTTTTTTATTAGTTGGGCTAGATTAAGTTTTACATCTTTTTAGTCTACATTTTTAATGTTTTGAACCTCTCAAGAATAAGGTGACGTACAGAAAAATTTCTCTCTCAAAAGCATTTAACTAAACTTCCTTTAATTTTAATGGTAAATGCAGATCTATAGTGAGGTATATTTGTGCATCATTCAGAGAGCGTGTTTAATGGGATTGAGCCCCACTAATGGAGTGGAATTTGGGTGGGAGAAAGGAGGTTGCTTGTTTTTAAGAACAAAGTCAGCAGGTTCTTTATTAGAGTTCCCAAAAGGTAGCCTACTTCTAAATATTTACCTTGTTTATATGATTCAACCAGTGTACTTGAACATCAATTAGCCTTCTCAATAAAATAAAAGATGTAGGAAAGTGGAGATTCTATACTTCTGAAAAACTGTTTGCTCTAATGTATTCTTCTGTCAAGATGTTTACTATTATTATACATTATTTTGGAAGTGGCAAAGAGGGTGGGCTTTTTTTTTTAACTGAAGCAATTGAATTTTGAATATAAGTGCCTTAGAATAGTGTTTTCAAGTTTCTCTGGATTTCAGGGTCATGAGGTAATTGGTGTACTAAGATGCAAGGAGGTTATTAGATTATTAGAGATAGCTACCACTGTACTTCTGCCACCCATTTAAATCAGTGGTACAAGCTCAAGAGTTTAATAGATACTGAACACATTTATTCCAGCATTTAGCCTAAAAGGAAAAGCAAATGTTTCCAAAAGATCTGACCTGATCTAGCTGACTTGTTGCACATATGTTTATTTGAAAGAAAAAAAGAAATCCATCTTGAATATATAAGCTTATTTCTATGAGGAAAGTGTGCTATTGTTTGCTTACTGTCAAAGTTTAAATATATCAGCCAGTTTTAAATGTCAGTGTCAAAATATATTTTTAATTCTTTTTTAAGCCATTAGAAAATAAAACTGGTGGAGTAATAGAGTAAAAAATTATATTTCCCTAAAAAAGGAGAAATAAGAGAAATGTCTGCTTACAGTTTCAGGAATATTGAAATACCTTCCCCCATTAAGTCCCAGCTTTCCATCTCTGTCTTTCCTCAGGGCTACGTGGCTGTCCTGTGGCTCCTTGTTCCAGTTGCTTTTCATGTTCCTGTTTTTTTTTTTCTGAAATGCATGGTAACACTAAAATTGCTCTTGCATTTCTTATTAGCTTTGTTAACAAAATTATGTAACATCCACAAATTAGAATCTACTAAGGCTTTGTTGCTTTTCTGTTTTGGTTGGTAATATCCTATGAAGTGCCAGAATAAGGTTACATACATATGTATGTATGCATGTGTTTATATGTATAGCTCATTTTTATATTCATCCTTGAATTAGTAAAAAAGCAAATTTTCCATTTTCTTTTCCCTTTTGAAGAAATTTTAGTTCTTTTAGTTTGTTTTCAACGTGAATTTAAGTGAAATAAAGTTATATTCTATGCAAGCAGAAATACTGGTATAGTTTAATCTAATCCTATTTTTTTAAAATTATGTATAATGGCAAAATCCTGCTGGGGAATACTAAAAGTTTTGGTGTGGTCTCCACTGCTAACAAGGAGCAGACAGGCCACTCAGCAGTTGTGAACACACACCCACCTCCTCCCTGGTGGGACCTCCATAGACAGTATTTAGGGACAGGTTTAGTGAGAAGCAGCTGGAGGTGTCAATACTGCAAATCTCACCAGCAGCTCACTCAGGAGTGCCAGTGTCCTGGTCAGTGGCCCCCCAGGTCTACCCTTGTTCCCCGTTCCCCAAAGAAGGAGGTCCTACTGGACAGCCAGAGGATTGGTTTCAGGGCCAGTCTTCCACGCAGTCCCAGCCCAGGCAATCTGATGGAAACCTAGGTGATTCTCCAGCAACTTGGTAAACACATGTTTTCAACAAGGCATGCCAGGCTCAGTGAATCATTTTTTTACTGCTAAAACTCTCTGGCTTTAAGCTGTCTAATGAACTGAGTATAAAGCAGCTTTACAACCACCATTTTCAGGTTTTATCCAAACACAACATACAAAATGGAGCAAGAAACAACCCTGGTATATTATTTTCACCTAGCTAATCCTAGACAGGTAGCAAGCCTAGCATTCATACTTAGCCCCACTGCAAAATTTTCGTTACATATAAAAGAAAATCTGCTTTTGAAAAGAAAAACTTTCTTCATGGCACAATGGAATTTAATTGCAAATATCTTAGACAATATCTGAAGCAGTCTTGAAAACAGGCTTTTGTTGGTTAGGAATCTCATATTAAAACTAAACTGTAAAAGTTATTAGAACAAAGATTTAATTGCAGCTACTTACTGTCTTGTATCTGACATCCAGGGATGGACATAGTCTTTAAGCCTGCCTCTGGCTTTTATCTATTGCATTAGGGTTTTTTAATAAGATGGAGAAAATCTTTTTAGTAGGGCCAGCTGTTACAGAACAAGGGGTAATGGTTTTAAACTGAAGCAGGGTAGGTTCATACTGGATGTAAGGAAGAAATTCTTTACAGTGAGGGTGGTGAAACACTGGAACAGGTTGCCCAGAGAGGTAGTGGAGGCCCCATCCCTGGAAACATTCAAAGTCAGGTTGGATGGGGCTCTGAGCAACCTGATCTAGGTAGCGGTGTCCCTACTTACTGCAGGGGGCTTGGACTAGATGACCTCTAAGGGTCCCTTCCAACCCAAAATATTCCATGATTCTATGAATATCTTAATACAGTGTACAAAATGTATCTCAGTTACTAAAACTGTCTTTGTGTACATGAGTAAGTAATTTGGACCAGTAGGAGCAATTATTACATCAAGGCAGTTGATGTTGAGGGCACTAGGTCTGCTGCAAGTCATTCAGGGATTTATTCTGGACAAAATTTAGTTTGTTCCTCTGGACTGAATGTCCCCACAAAGCACAGAGTTCGAAGCTGTCTAAGAGAGATGTGGTAGCTTGGGCTTTGCATCCCCATTAAGGGCTGGAGAACATTTGGTGAGCATATGGAGCTGAGCTATTGGTTTAGCTTCCCCCTGAAAGAAATCTAGATTGTGTGGTAGCAACTAGGGAATTAGCTTCAAAATCACATTTTTGGTCTGAACCAAAACACTAAAATTAATTTTGAAATCTAGTATTTGTTTGAAAGTATAATTTTAAATGGGATTTCAGTGCAGTTGCGTGTATTAAAATGAACATTATGTGCACATGAAACCATTTGGTTTCATGCAGTTCTAGTTCCCCAGACGTTCCAGGACATAAATATCAGGCGCAAATAAATTTGGACTAAAAACAAGCACACTGTGGGAGGTGGTTTCTATAATAATGATGGACAAATGAGGTTCAAATTGGCTCCAAAAAGAGAATCTGAAGTTATCCAAACTTCTTGGTTTGGAAATTAGGCAGAAAGACTCAGAATAACATGTTTTTTGTGGGATTTTCAGTGCTCTCTGGTTTTAGCTGGATCTTAATTACAAAGAAAAAAAACTTTTCTCATGGAATTCATTATTTCTGCTTTGAGCCCTGGCATTAGTCAGAAACCACAAAGCTCTATGAGGATTTCAAAAGTTTGTGTGTGATTTTAAAAGCTCACTATAAAAAAAAAAACAACAGGTTTTTGGGTAAGTATTAGAACCACATAAACACTCACTTGGTTTTGATACAAAAAGCTAAGAATATTTGCATACATCCTATTACCATTAGAAGAATTTTGTCTTATTTCCAGGACCAATTATGCCAAACTGGGAGAAGGGAGGTTATTGTTAAGATCATGTTTTCCAAAAAAAGTTTTCAGAAAATATGTCAGAACAAACGCGGTGATTTTAGCTGAATTTCTACCGCAGTATCCTAGTTTGTTTTAATTTTTAAAGATATTATGAACCAGGGTAATTTCAACAAACAGGTCACATTTTTGCAAACAGATCCCCAGCTCGGGAATATCTCAGCAACAGTGCGTGCAACCTCTTGCATACATGAACTCCCCTGAAACAAAACTTATGGGCTCATCGCCTCACTGTGAAGATACGTCTTATAATTCTACTAAAACCTTGACTTTGTGTTTTTTCCTGGCAAACCATATGCAGTGAAAATTCAAGCACTCCACACAAACTAAAAACCACCGAAGCAAGTATTTTTATGTGATGCACCACTTTTTCCCAAATTTTCTTTGAATCTTGTCCTGTCTCTTTTCTAACCCCCAAATTTCTGAAAATCTTTTGGGACTGTGCAGATATAAGTGGGTTTTTTTTAAAAAAAAAAGTATATCATTTATTTTGCTAACACAAACACTAGAGTACCCCACAGTGAAGACCTGTGAAAAATTGGTAACATCAGACAAAACAGAGGCAAATAATACCTTAGTGGATGTGAAATAGAAGCCAGTCTGTGTTTATTTTCTTGGACATTTTAGGGGGTTTTATAGTTATGCAGAATATTACAGTGCAGTTAAATAAAGATTTTTTTTCAGTGATATTATGTTCAAATTCCACTTTTAAGCTATTTTTAAAGGAAATCTTTAAGAAAAAAAGTCATCCAGGGATGCTTATCCTGGACAGTTCCCTCCCAGACATCAGTTATACAGGACATGAGAGATAACTGCCATTTTAAGAACCATCGTGAGGCTTCGTATTAAAGAGCTTACATCTGAGAGTGAGGGTAAAGAAAGCAGGAGATGGCTCATATGGGAGAATTAATGCATGTCTCCTTTTCTTCACAAACAAATGAAATATGAAAGAATTGCAGAGCACAGCAAGGCCACATGAGTATTTGAGCAACCGTATACAACAAGCTAAAACTAACTACATATGAAAACTGGCAGTCTGAGACTAGCTTCTGAAAAACAGAGCACAATGGGAGCCAAAGCAAAGCTCCCAGACTACTTAGACTGATGCTGTTTGATTCCCAACTAGTGGTATGTAGAGACATTTTAGTCCTGCCCTCAAGATCTTAAAGGAGGTATAGACAAGACAAAGGATGAAATAAAAGAAATGTTTTCTTCATTTAACAGATGGGGAACTGCAGCAAGAATACATACTTTTTTTTTTTCAGCATATTACAATGTAAGGCAAGCTACTGCAAGATATGAGATGTGTTTTTCCTTTAGAATGTGTTATAATGATTTTTTTCTCCATTTTTCTGTTTGTTTGACGACTTCCTCGCAGTTGCCAGACAACAATGCATTTCTATCTGAAGTAGCAAAATAAGGTGGGAAATAATTTCCTCATGCTATTTCTGTATTGCTTGTAAAGCTAAGGCTTCCTAGATACAAACTCCACTGCATGGGCTGGGAAGTGAATACAACCTCGTATACAATCATTTCACGCTTCAGTTCTGCTTGATTTTTCATGCTGTTTGAACCCTAATTTAAGTGTGAAGTTCACTTAATTTGAATTTGGACTTTGGGAGTGCTTTTAAAGAATGTGTTTGGGTTTTGATTTGTTATTTAATCCTTTCTTCCAAGGGTAATGAAGAAAATCAGGACTGAACTGAGTGACCAGGTATAGTCAAAGGAGTTTCTTTCACATTGCCTTCATCCTTACTTCATTAAACTGTAATCTTTCCTTGTTTGAGTCATTAACACAACTCTTCTATCACCACTTTTATTCCATGCACAGTACCTGTGGCTGAAATGCCTAATCCCAAGAAGTGACTTCAATGAAATGCAGACTTCAGAAATTGCCAAGTTATCGCTAAATCTAACTGCAGTACTCTATCAAAAAGAACTTAATAAAATAATGAATTCCTGAAATCCACCAGTTGTCAGTCAAATAATAATATCTTAAACATTTGTGCAGCGCAAGGGTAAATAAAAGTTACATGCCCATCAGAAAAAAGAAATCAAGAGTTTTGGAATAAATATAAGTTCTCTCATCATCTCTAATTGTCACTTGCTGTAGATGTCAAACTAACAGAGTAGCAGAATCTAATTTCCTTGTTTGATTCACCATGAAATTAAACTGAACCGACAATTTTTATTTTCACCTGGCAAATTCGTCCAACACTATTTAAATCTAGCTAATCAAGTACAGTTATCTGCTGCACACACTCATCTCTCCTACCACACCTCTGATTTGCAGTATCCCACATCTGCAGCTTCTTCTGACAGCCTGGCATTGGATTACATTTGCAATCTTGCAAGGTGTAAAGGAATGCATGGACATAGCAAAGCAGCCAGCAAATGTATAAAGTGGTAGAGCTACTGCTGAAAGGTGATGGGCAGGAGGGAAAAATAAAAGTGTTTGAAATATGGAAAATAAAACAAGTGTGCAGAAAAAATCTCAGGGATTATCCTTGAATGCATAACAACCAAACCTAATGGTTTTTCTTCATGAATAAGTACTTTATTATCATTAATACCCTGCTATTCAAAACTATGAAAAGCAATAGTTTATATCTAGAATATCCCAAATCCCATAGTATGTCAAACGTTACGCTATACCAGCTGCAGTATAGCTATAGACACAATGAAGCTGAGGTCGGACTACATACACTGATATGTCTTAATTGGCTGATAGCTCTGGTTGTAACAACTCAAGTTATCTATAAAGAGAGGCGTCTGGTCATCTATAAATTATATTTTCCCTCAATAAATAATACAGAATTTGATGTCAACATAGTCTAGTGGTCACATCTCCCTCCAAAAGAGAAGGGGACTGTGTATAATATGAAAGGTATTTGACCTCTTGTATTCCCCTGTAAATTAAAGCTTCTCTCCTTTTGACATTGACAGCAGAAGGCATGATGTATGCTGTAAATGGTGAGACAGAGTCTGTGTATACTTCTCTGTAGACTCATAAAATGTGATTATGCTGGAGAGCAACCTGAGGCTTCTGTTTCCTCCTTCCTAGGAAGAGGAGGACAGAAGACACACATAGAGCAATAGAGAACAAAATACTGCTTCCTTGGCTCCTCTTCACCCAACCCTGTTGCCAGCGAGAGGAGGGAGTGGCGGGTCACTGGGCTGCAATTTCTTCTTTGCAGTTCCCCTGGGGTGAGGCAGCGCATTGCAGACTATGTCCTTAGGGCAGGACCTAGCTCAGCCACTTTGTTTTAGCAACTGCCTTCTTGGCAACTTTTTTCCAAGGACAAACTGTTTTCTTGTTGAAAAATTGTGCAAATAAGTTAGAGGGAGTGGAAAGCATCAAAGGGATTATTAACTATTCTCTTTCCCCATTAAAGTAACACAGCTATATTTTGGCTCACTTAAAGCGCAATTTTGCTTTACTCTGTTCCTCCCCATCCAGCAGGTTTCTTCTGTTAGAAGCGTCCTGACACCCTCCAGCTTCCCTTCTAATGAGGTAAATCAGCTAAATGTTAAAGAGTCAATGGGATAATATTTGACAGAGGATTTACATTAGAACATGGAGAAAAGTGGCAGCTTGCTTTCAAGGCTGAAGAATTCATTCCCTTGAATCAATCCAGAAATTACAAATACAATTTCATAATTACACTGCCTGTAATCACAGTGCCATTCCAGGTAGATAATGGTCCAAAACATATGATCGAGATATGCTTGACTATTTTGAGGGGAGACTCAGGTTTTTAAGAGGTGCATATTCTCCCTCCCAGCCTGCATTGAAGCTCTTATTAGCTTCACACACTTCCCATTCTTTCTTACCTGCCTTCTTTACAATGTTTTTTCCTCTGTCAAAGAAAACAATTCACCTCAACTCAGCAAGCTAAGAACACTTTTTTTCCTCCAAGGCTGCCAAATTGTTTCATGGATCATCCAGCTCAGACCACAAAAGCCTGTTGTTTCCAGCATCTCCTGACTGGAATGATTTCCCTTCCAGGAACTTTTCCATTGCCTTCTGTCCTTCTCCTTCAATTTTCTGTGCATCTGTTCCGTGTCTTTGGGGAATCCAAATCCTCACATGGCAATGCAACCGACACGGCCTTCTTACATATTATTTTATTTTAAGCAACTTTAGTGTATTTAACCAATCTCACCAGAATTTCAATTTTGTATTCCAGTTATTAAACTAAGTTTAACTACTACCAAGTACTGAAGTTAACATAAGGTGCTGTATAACTTCCATTGTTTTCCAGTAATGTCACTTTTCAGTAATTCTGTTATTACCTCATTATAATGCAACTTATTTCATCCTAACTAGACCTTCTGTCATAAAAACACTGAATAAATGTTAAGTAGATACAGAATGAAAAGTGTACTTTTATGCTGTACTTGAAAATTGTTATATTCTCTTTTGTTGGAAGTGACATAATATGTCTATGTTAACAGAGGAAATACGTACTTTATTCCTTTATGAACATTTTTTCTCTTGAGTAAATTAATGCAGTGCCTTGGAAAGAGAAGATATTATGCATCAAATTCATGCCTGGTGGAACTCCTTTGAAGATTATGAAGTTAAACCAGAGATTAATTTGGCCCCATATGCACACAGAAACCAGTCAGATTGCCAGACAGTTAGACCAGCAAGAGCATTTTATGGTGGAAGCCAAGAGCAGCTAATGAGAAAAAGACAATGGTTTATTTTGGAAAAAAATGTCTTATGCTTTGGTTTGTAGTCTCCTGAGAGTTAACAACATTATTTGTTTCTTCAATGGAATTAAAATTTTGGAAGTTATTAAGAACAGAAAAAGGTTAAACCAATTACATTCTGTGTTTGAAAAAAAAAAATGCAACTAAAGCATAGTATGAGAGTTTTATTCCTTGTACTACAAGTGTTAGGGAAGCAGTCTTCTCTTATTAAGAACTGGACACTGCAAGAAGACAGATACATCTAGTACTAGCAAATTATAATGGACAGTGAGCTGGCAAAATGAAAAGTTGTATGTAAGTACAAACAACGTTAGATCCTGAAATACCACATTCTTCAAGCAGCACAAGTGGGCTCTGCCATATCTTAACATGCTAGAAAAGACATTAAAAATTAAAATCTTGAAGGCCATAACACACTGTCCTTGCTTACCCAAATGCTTCCAACTAGTTCCATATGACAGTTTTCCAAGTGGGGTTGACAGACTTGTGTGCATGAGTTTCCTTTTACAGGATTTGAATAATCAACACCACACAATCATACTTTCCAACAATAAAAAATTACTCTAAATTTAACCCTATGTGGAGCTCCTACATAAGATTGCACGTTTGTCTCCTAAAGAAAGAAAAGATGGGGAGTTTCTCCATTTATTTCACCAAACTTCATGCTGAATGATTATCTGTAGATGTTATTTGTTAACCTTCTACAATTACAAGAATAGGGGTGTCACTGTAACTGACTGAGTCTCAATACTGCAAAATCAATTAAGCAGAACAGATGACCAGAAGCTTGTAATAGGGATGCTATAATAAATCCTTGATTTACTAAAATGTAGAGTGCCAAACTTATTCATGGTCCAATTCTATTCATGGTCCATTACCACAACATTCTTACTTCTAAACTGCAGAGATATGGGTTTGATGGATGGACTACTTGATGCATAAGGAACTGGCTGGATGGCCATGTCCAAAGAGTTACAGTCAACAGCTCAATGTCCAAGTGGAAACCAAAAATGAGTGTCCCTCAAGGCTTTGTAATGGGACCAATATCTTCATCAGTGACATAGCTAGGGATTGAGTGCACCCTCAGCAAGTTTGCAGATGACACCAAGCTGAGTGGTGCAGCTGATTTGCTAGAGGGAAAGGCTGCCACCCAGAGGGACCTTGAGAGGCTTGAGGAGTGGGCCTGCATGAAGCTTACAATATTCAACAAGGCCAAGAGCAAGGTCCTTCTCCTGGGTCAGAGCAATCACCAATATCTATACAGAATGGACGATTATTAAGAGCAGATCTGCAGACAAGGACTTGGGACACTGGTGGATAAAAATTAGATATGACCCAGCAACGTGCACTCACAACCCAGAAAGCCAATCGCAACCTGAGCTGCATCAAAAGAAGTATGGCCAGCAGGTTGGGAGAGGTGATTCTCCCCTTCTACTCCACTATCGTGAGACCCCACCTGGAATACTGCATCCAGCTCTGGGGCCCCCAACATAAGAAGGACATAGACCTGTTGGAGCGGGTCTGGTGGAAGGCCACAAAAAGGTCTAGAACTCCTCTCCTATGAAGAAAGGCTGAGAGAGTTTGGGTTGTTCAGTCTGGAGAAGAGAAGGATCTGGGGGGATCGTATTGCAGTTTTTCAATATATAAAGGAATTTTATAAGAAAGATGAAGACTGACTTTTTCCAGGGCCTGTAGTGACAGGAAAAAGGGCAGAAGGAGATTTAGATGGGATACAAGAAAGACGGTGGTAAGACACTGGAACAGTTTGCCCAGAGAAGTTGTGTTCATAGTCAGGTTGGACAGGGCTTTGAGCAACATGATCTGGTGAAAGGTTGTCCCCACAGTAGTGGGGTTGAACTAGATGATCCTTAAAGTTCCCTTCTATCCCAAATCATTCTATTATTCCACGACTCATGTAACTCAGGACTTTTTCATCAGTGATGGCATATATGGTCCATAGTGTCTGAATTTCTTAAGAAGAAACAAACAAATGAAAAACCTTTCTTCCATTTAATGGGAAATAAGGCTACCTGAATGAATATTAGGTTAAAAAAACAAGGCGGGGGGAGGGAGGGGAGAAGTGGGGAAAGGTAGCAGGAAACAATAAGTTGGAGAAAAGGAGAAAAAAGTTCCTGAAAATAGTTGTATTCCTTAATGTCACTGAAAATATTAGCAATTAATGTTCATGTCCTCCCACAGGCTAATCCTGTTGCTTCTTTGTCTGTTGGTTTGTTGGGTTGTTTTTTGTTTGGTTGGGTTTGTTGGTTTTTTTGTTTTTTTTTTTTAATGTGAATCCATTCCATTAGCCAGTCTAACAGTGTGGTCCCAATGACTGTTAGTCTAACACACAGGAAAACATAGCTGGAGGGGAACTTTTTAAACTGTTTTCACCTCTCAAGACCATTTTAAGTTTATCACTAAAATGCAGTCTCTATTTTAATTTTTATTTCAGAAACTTACATTTAGAGAATAAGGACTGAAGTATTTAAAAATATTGTTTCAAAGACAAAGACGTAGTGTCTTCTTGGACTCAAAATCACATATAGCTATTTAAACTTTCAGTCAGAGACAACCTTTTCAGCATGCAAATAATAGGCATTGAACAAGGCAAAAAGGATATTTAAGTCACCATTCACTGTGGTATTGAAAAGAAGGGTATGCATGTGTTGATATAAAACCTTGCCTCAAAATTACTTTCTTTTTCAACCATATGTAAGAGGTGTGGTGCCTGATTCAGCATTTCAAACACACTCTTGCAGCGTAAAAGGGTTGTCCAAAAAATATTCAACTGACAATATTTCTTTAACCTTAAAAAATTAATAAATTGGTTATGCTGATGAAACAGAATGCCTGGCATGATGTACAACACAAAGGAGCATGTCTTCAAAGAAGATTTCCACTCTTGAACATTGGAATTTTCCAGTGCTTGTGCACAATTTGGTATCTGTAACTAAACAAAAATGTGAGTTCAAATTTAGAAGTGAATTAGTAAAGACTGACATCAAAATGAAACCCAGCATTTCATAAATAGGTATTATAGAGTACACAAGGGTATTTTAAAATGTCTGTTCCTCTTTAAATATTCAAACCTCCTGAGTATCTTAACTCACCCCCTTGTAGTTTTGGTAGGTCCTTATTTTCAGCAAACAGAGCATAAAAAACTGAAGGAGCTTATAAACCTTTGCACTCATACAGGAGAGAGGAAGGGAGGAGAAATAGGTCAGCTGTCCATCACATCCATAGGAGGCTGATGTTTCTTTTTGATGGGAAATATTACTGTCACACAATAGGATGGGCAATGAAATGAAACTTAGTATCCTAAAACACACAGAGACATATCATACCATGTTCTACTTAATGAGTGTTATAGCAGATAAAGATGTTACAGCAACCTTTGTGAAAATGAGCTCAAGAACATACACCTATATGAAATGACAACTGAGTTACCACAATGATCAGAAAGATTATTTCACTGAATAAAATCAATTTAAGTGCTTATCTAAGAACTCAAACCCCACCCATTACAGCCTTCTCAAACCTGGAAAAGTATATCCAGAGTTATTCTGGTGTTGTCCCCAGAGCCCATTCCATGGACTGAGACCATTTGTCAACCTCCTTTGGGATAACAGCCTTCAAAAACTGTAGCACTAAGCAATTTTATCCAGAAAATGTGTGTTTTGCTAACAGAGCACACAAAATTAACTGGAGAGCTAATAGTCATGTCATTTGACCTCTGACTTCTTTTTCCCAACTTTTTCCTTGGCATACCTTCTCTGATTAGAGCAAAAATAACAGTAAAACAGAAATTATTTCATTGTTCACAGTGGGGATGGTCAACTCTCCTTGAGGTCCGTTCGTGTTTTCTGAATATACTCAAGAACTATGAGCTAATAATTGTGTGACAGTAAGAAGAGTCCTGGGAAAATTAACTCTCTGTGTTGAGCATGGTATTGTTACCTTGGTGCCATAAAAAGTCTGAACTGTTGGTGTCAGCCCCTCATTTGCAGTTCTAATATTGCTTAAAGATAATGAAAAGCCATACACAAACTTGTAAATGATTAACAAGACAAAGGTCTTTTAAATGGGCATTTTATGTGAGCTAAGTGGGGGGTGAAGCCTTCAGTAATTGTTCATATTTCATGGGGACTTGGCTTTTCGTGAATTCATCTCAGTGTCATCTTTCATACATATTACAGTATCAGTTCATTAAAATTCTTGATGCAGCACTGAACCTGGTCAGACTGAAATGGGGCTGACAAACCTCATGTCTGCCACACAGATAACCAGACCTTATGAAGGTGAAATTAGTTTTCAGGATCTGTACTGTTCACTTGATTGAGTCCGTCTTAGAAGTCATATGACTTAATGTTTCCTGCATGGGCTGCCACTGTCATGCAAACATGACCTGATAACACATTGTCAGGAGCACTCGGGAGAGCTAACAGCAATCTAACATCTTTCTACTGAGTGTGAAGTTCCATCTGAAATGTGCATATTTGATAAGCAGTTCTTCTTCTTCTATCTGTCCTTTTCATTTTCAGAAAGTTAATCTTCTCTGCTCCACTGAATCCTGTGTCGAAACGAGCTGGCTCGGAAATGCAGCAGGTGGCCCCATATGACAGCACATGGGTCAGCTGAACCCCCCCAGGACAGACGGGTTCCTCCACCACCCCTGGGCAGTGTCATGGATGGGAGCAGCAGTACATTGTGCTGCTCAGTCACTTTCAGGGAGATGGACTTTCAGGTATCAGGATAAAAAGCTGCCTGAACTCAGTTTTATAACCCGTTGGTCCTTAGGTTCGGGCTCAGGTACAGGATACAAACCATTTTTCCTCTTGAAGACATATTGTTAGCAGGTGTGCCATGCTATGTATGAAATCTATTTTTCCCATGTAACCTCCGTGCATAATCTCAGTACATTCCAGAACAATTTCAGGCAATGACAAGTTTCATGGATTATCACAGCAGTGATTTGTTACACCTCCAGCCCTCAGCAGTTTGCTGTCAGAGAGTCTGTCCCGACACTGTCAGGGGCAGCCTTAGCTTTCATACCACACCAATCAAATCTTTATAATAACGTTAGCTTCCTCTGCTATTTATGTTGAAATAAAACAACAAGTGGTCATATTGGTTTCCGCATTCGCATACCTAAATGCCAAACCACAGCACTTTATGGGGGCTACAATTTACTGCTGATTCACTGACCTCTTCCAGCATAAATTACTCTTTAATTTAATGCAGTAATAGTTTTTCTTTTCATGTGAGAAAGGAAGGTCTCCACAAAGCACCTCAGGAGGTATGCCTGGTATCTCACAATCCCCCATGCAGCAGTGTAAAAAGTCAGACATTAGCCCTACTCCTGCTCCTGGAAATAGTCTGCTAAAAGAAGCTCCAGGGAGCTACCCTGAGTTAGAGAAACCCATTCCTGTGTCAGCTTTAACACAGCTCAGCAGCTCTGGCCCTATTAGTTTCCCTGAAGGGGTGAGGAAACTTCCCTTGATTGCTGCAGCTATTTGGCAACTGTATATTGGTTGCCTGAATTTGCAGCTATTCAAAAATTTTTAAATTTTTTTTGTCCTTTTTCTAAATATTTGGTAGGGTTTAAAAAAAGAAAAAAGAAAAAAAGGAAGGATGAAATATCAGTATTTTATTTCCAGTCTAAAGGACTGACATCTCAGCTTAAGCGAATCTGCTGATGTTGGTGGAAACACTAAACAACATAATACGACGTACCATGGAAGTGATTGCAATTGTACTGTTTCAAATTTATTAACAATGTTTCAAAAATTAGCCCTGAGCACTGTTAAACTTTTTATTCTTTTAAATGTAGCAAAAGGAAAGTTTGCTCAAAACATGTTAAGGCAGACAGTAACACACGGGAAACATCTGTTTCCTTGCGCTATAACTGTTCTTTTCATATCGGTTTTCTCGTGACAGTGAAATTTTACTGGAGCAAAAGACAGTTTTTTGCCTTGTGAGCTGTGTGCTTCCAAACAAGAAGACGGGAAGAGGTTGCCCAGCACTCACATTTTTCCTCCCAAACATCTGGTGTCAGTGTTTTACCTCCTTCAAGAGTTTGATGCAAACCATTAAATTAAACAAATGGAACACTTCTCCACTTAGACCCTCAAAAAAAGACAGCAATCTATGCAGAGGCTGAAGAATAGAACTGCATGCCATATGCACTTTACAAAATCCTCTCTTACACATTCATAGATCTGCTAAACATTATTAAATGAGCACTAGCTAGACTGTGCTGTGCTAAGTCCAGCTGAGTTGAGGAAGCAAGAGCTGCCTTTCTAAGTATTTGAAAAGGGGGCGGGGGAGGTGGGGGGTGGGGGGTAGGGGGGTGGGTGAAGAATGGAAGAATGAAACAATGATACCAGATTTCCAGTCTAGCCTATGGCAGTGACTTGACAGTGAAACCAGTGAACTCACTTAAAATTATTTTGAAGCTACCCTGAAGCAAAAAAAAAAAAAAAACAACCAAAAAAACAAAAAAACAAAAAAACAAACCAAGATGGAAGAGCAGAGTTAAAAAGTAAAGCAAGCTTTTCAGCAGCAGAACCACCCTCCCCATTAATCACACTGGCTGAAAGTCACACTTCTGTCCCCCCAAACTCCCTTTGAAATGGCCACTTATAGTGCAATGATCTACACCTAGATAGATTAACTAGGCCTTTTTTTACTATCTAATCATACAGATTATTTTTGACACACTACTGGATTGTCCACATCCATTTGCAGAAATACCACAGGGTAGGGTTAGGTTAATGGTTGGACTTGATGATCTTACAGATATTTTCCAACCTCAATGATTCTGTGATTCTATGAAAGAGTGTCCTTGACCACAACTTGCCTGAGATGTTTAAATTTAAGTTCCCCATAAGAGAACAAAGTCCATCAGCTACTGAAATTCAGCTCTTCCAAATTAAAAAAAAAAAAAAAAAAATGCCAGGAGAAGGTGAATACTCATAAAACCAAATTTCTAGCCACATTTCAAAGCAGTAACTCTAGAATGTCACAGTATGTATTGGCAATCAACAAGAAAAATAGGCTAGGCAATTAAAATACTCAGTAAGAGGAGCTCTCAGAGCTGATTCAAACTCCTCTGAATCAGTTCCTGTATTCTAAACAGAATAGCAGCAATGCAACATTCCATAGATGAAGGAATTGGAGCACTGGCTAAAGGCAGAAGCAGCAGATGCTGCTGATTCAGACGTTTTGTCTGGTTAATCTCCTGCCACAATTGTCAGGTCCTGATGGTCCTGATAACGCCAATCTTACCACTGCAAATTATTATTTCTCTTGTGATATGATTTGAAATACTGAGTTAGTTTTTAGAGATCTTGAACACATTTGCACTTTATGTTGGCTCATATCAGAACTTTGGGGTTTAGCCAGATGCACACTGTTAAAACCATACCTGTATGGTACAGGAACTTAAGAGGTCCTCTAAGTTAAGCATGATAAAACAAAGCCTCTTTTATATCTAAATATACTTTAACTTGCCTTAAACAAGCTCATACATTATAAATTCCTTCCCTATTGGGTTGTTAAGGGCTGATTCAGCTTTGGATTTTGGAGATTTCCTACCAGACAAAGGCATTTACAAGACACTGCTAGTTTTCAGTCTCAGCAGCACTCACCTGCCATTTAACAAATTTCCAATACCTACTGAAGTTCTTTATAAAGTCTCTACAAACTCTTAATTTGTTAGTTAATAGCTGTAAATCAGAAATAAATATGACTAACATAACTACATATGGACTAGATCTAGTTGGTCTTCCAGTGGTATTTACATAAATAATAAATCTTCATCTCAGTTAATATAAGCATTATTTGACTTTCAGAAATCAATGCGGGAAATACACAAACTGTATTTATCATAGTCTCATTAATATCTAGTTATTTGGGTTGTTGTTTTTCTATGCATATGTATTTCTCTCTTTGTTTGAATGCTTGGATTTTACTCTTCCTGGAGATTCAAATGCTGCTTTAATTGCACAAGTGTCACCTAAAGGTCACGGGTGCCCAGGGAGTGCTGTTCTACATCTCTGTTCTTTCAAGTACTCAACATTTTGGCTCTGCTTGGACATGGCACTTAGGCACAGGCATAACATTAAACACTAAGTAGGTCCATTGTACGTAAGTAATGGGCTAAATCAGAAGAGAATGCTTAGTACCCAGAAGATTTCCATCCCAATTGGACAAAGCCATGCCTCATTTGGTTTGGTTTTTTCCCCCAATAACACCGTCTTATTATAGCACTTAGGTGTTTTCAAGGTTGATTGTAAGGCATTTCCCAAACACTGTCTCATAAAAAGACTGCTGCTGAGTTTGAAATGAGCCTTTGCAGCCTCACCAGAAAGGCACCATCTTTATTATTTTCTGTGCCCAGTGTATTTCTCTAGTCCCACCTACCCCTGCCTTTGCATAGAAATGTAAATACTTTTTCTCCCCACAGGTCATCAGGTTGTGTTTTTTCTGATAAGCCACTATATGACTAGATGTCAGAATGCTATTATTGCATGTTCCTGAGAGAAATGTTACAGTCTTCCCAGTTTAGGAATTACTTTTTCCAAGGGCTCAGGGGAACCCGTGTAGGAAAAACTGAGCAACAAAGCAAGAGGTTTGTTTTGTTGAGTTGCCTTTCTCACAGTGTTCACAATGATTGTGTTCTGGCTTCAACTTTACCATAAAAGGTTCTCAAGCTATTTTGGGAACATGTGCATTAAGGATTACAAGAAGTAGGGAGAAAATGTCAAATATTTCATTTAGGACACAACACCACTAAAAAAAATGTTCCTTATCCTGTGAACTTTGTAATGATCTACATATAGATCTCAAAGAGATTTCACTAACAGCTTCACTTTGTAACTGGCTGCAATAGTAATACCATGTGATCAATGTATTAAGCACATTTTAGTACCAGTTTGAGGATCCCACCTAAAGAAAGATATAAGCATTGACATATGAAAATAAAGTATTGATTAGAAAAGTTCTGTAATGCCACAGCATTACATTTCTCCCTCTTTCTTTTCTCTCTTTCTGCCCACCATACATTTAAATATACTCACAACACAGTAACATAATAATATGTAGATGCACGCAAATATACATGTGCACAGAAAAACGCACCTGCAAAAAGAAAGGCCCAGTGAAAAAGCCTGTGTCCGTTAGTGGTTTTATTTGCTTTGTTTTTATGACTGTCTTATTTGTGAGAGAAAGTCAAGTAAGGGCAAACATTCAGAAATGATGTACTGGCAGCATTAACTTGAGTCAAACATTGTGAAGTTAGAGCTATGAAAGCTTCTCTAGATGTTTCTACCAATCTACTTCAGTACTGACCTATTGACCTACTGATATATCTTCAGCATTTTTCCGTAAAAAAAAGCACTATGTGGACTACCCAGCCCGGACTGCACTGACCTGCAAGAGCTTTGTCATTTACGTAACAAAGACTGCAAAATCTAACACTGAATTTCTCACACAGGAAAATACAGTCTGTGTAGAAGTATGTAAAGCATGTAGAAGTAACAGAAGACTCTTTTTGTCTGGTAAAACAGAACCAGGAGAGAGGAGTAAGTGAAAGAGGAACTGAGATTTTTACTTTTGTGTCCACCAACTGCAGTGAGACTGTATTTGGAGGCAGTAAACGACAGGGGCAGACCTTTCACTGAGTGTTGTGGTTAGTTTGATTTGCACATGAATTCACTGCAATGGCAGATTTTGTACTGGTCTTCCACAGGTATGTATCTGAGTGCTAGGCAATACACAAATTGGTTAGAAAATGAAATATCTTCAAACTGTTTTTGAATTAACTTGATAACACCTCAGAAATAGCGATGAGCATAGTTAATTGTGGCAATAAAATGTGTGAAATTAATTTGCATGAACTATGAATATGAAGATCTTTGTCAGCCTAGATACTTCAGTGGCACAATAAACTCTCACTCCTTGTGTTACTCTCACTGATACTCAACGGCTCCAACAATGAACCTAAAGCTCTTGCTAATAAGAGGTGGCATGTTCTGTTCTCCAGGCATGACCTTAGTACTTTCTAGGATTTCATGGACCATCTGCAGGGGAAACGGGCATTGTATTGATCTCCCATAAGGCTGAACAAGGATGAGCACCATAAAGCTCAAACCCTGTCACTGTGTCAATCTCTGGCAAGTTCTTCTCTTCCACAAGTAGGTTTGGTCAAACAAGCAACTGGTTCAGTGCAGCAGATGCAAACCATGAGCAAGAGGGAGGAAAAACAGGGTGTTCTCCTGCCTTTTCTTAATAAGATGCCCAGAGTTGTGTGACTGCCTAATAAGCTACCTGACTTTGGCTAATGGGCACTTTGTTTTCAGAAAGCCCGCAGCTCCCTGGTTTTGAACAACATTGCTATGCTGGACAGTGCAGGCTGCTGGTGGCTGTGACCTGGCTGGAGGCCTGCCCTCCCTCCAGCCACTTCACTAGCCAAAGCCCCTTATATTCCATGGCTGTGGCAGATTTGCTATGCTAGATGCATACTGGCTGCCCAGGGGCACTCAAGGGATTAATGAGTAGTTTTGTAGCCAGCCCAACCCAAGAATCCCATGAATAATCAATGGTACTTGAGGCTCTTTGGGTAATTGAATTGCAAACCTAGTAATAACTAGAGATGTATCAGCAGCAGAATTACGCTTATGCTTGCCTCTAAATGTACAGGCTAATGAAAAAACCCACTGATTGTGAGGATTATTTATCTACTTCTATACCTATATTAAAAAAGGAGTCTCTACAAATTTGTGAATCTGATTAATGTTCATCCTCCCTGAGTCACCCTCTAATAGTGCCTAAATCATGTGATTCTGGTACACCCAGTGCAAGATTAGGAAAGAGCTAGAACACAGTAAGATTATATGTATTTTTTAAAGGTGGAAGGAAAATTGAACACTAGAAAACAGATGTTATTTAGTCATGGGTAAGCAGGTAAACATCATGTGACTAAATGTTTCTGTGTAGACTCATCTCTAATTAGGTCTTTTACAGTAGGTTCTCTTATGAACAGAGAAAAGCAGCACCACGTGCAAAGTCAGACTTCATCTCTACGTAAAATATTAGATTAGAGCACAGAAGAACACTACAGGTTGAAGACTAGGGTGAAGAGGGATTTTCTAATGCATAACTAAAATCACTATTGAGAATCAATGCTTTTTTTCCCCTCCATGAGCATCATAGACCATCCCATCAAAAGATCAAATGGTTAAATTGAAATAGCAAACAGTTAGCTATCACAAACAGAAACAAACAAGAAGGAAGAAGAAAATTCATCGCAATTATCTGTGTATTTAACTACTGAATTAACAAATGTGGCTTACCCCAAAATTAGAGAATTGTTAGGGGTAGGACATCATCTCTGGAAGTAGACAGAGCTAAGATTTTACCACAGAGTTTTTTGCGTTTCTCTCAAGTGCCAGTGCAGTTGTCATATGATGACTGTCTGTTCTCTTTATTATTTCCAGAAGAAATAACTGGTATTACTTTTTCATCATTAAGAAGGGATGCCTTGCAAACCCCTATCTCCAGTTTGTTGCCATCTCCCTGCTACAGGATTCTCCCTTTGATCACATAAACAATGGGTACATGTGGCTTAACCAAGGATTTACCCCACTGAAGTGGACAGAAGCACATCAGAGCACAGGAGACTTGAGGAAGTAAAGAAGCATCTGTTTTCCTGGTGGCTCTGTCTCCAAGAATATTTCTATGACATCATAAACACATCTGCTTTATAAAATTTCTGTTGTCCTTCAGAATATTCCTGATCACTCATGCATGAAAATGGCTGCTCCAACTCTTTGTAAGGCTACACCACAGCTGAAGAGATGGATATCTCAGAGGAGGTGGGGGAGTAGAGTAAGAATAATTGTCTGTCTATACCCATTATTCAAGTCAATTACTAATTGTGCTTACAAGGCAAAATTAACAACCTCATTGGAGAATTCACCTTGGCAGACATCAACAGAAAAACTGTAATTGCCTATACTAAGTTATTAGTAAGTATAAAAAAGGTGCTTTCTCATCCAGCCAGCACATCAGCCACAGTGGGCCTTTCTCCTATCTCTTCCCATGTACTGTTACCCCAGCTCCTGTGGCACACAGTTGTTTTCTGTAATTCAGTTAGTTGGTTAGGCCGTGTTTCTTCCCACTTCCTCAGAGATAACATTTATCCACCATATTTCAGACAAAGCTCTAAGAAGCAATGTCCTCACCACATTATTTCTTGATAGAAGATCTCTCTTCCATGATTTTTCTTTTAAAAGCTTGAAACTTCTACCTACAATTTCCCCTCCATCTCATTCTTTCATTCTTCCCTTCATCCCTAAATCTAATCCTCAAATGAACTGTCCAAATATATGCTCTGCCCCACTTGGAGCCTCTGGTCACCCCTGCACTTCTCTAGCACTCTCTTTCTCCTTTTCTTATGCTAAAGAATATAATACATAAAACCCATAAAATGGTTATTTTCCCTTCCCAAGACAGTGACTATTTTCAGAGAATCATAGAATCGTTTAGGTTGGAAAAGACCTTTAAGATCATCAAGTCCAACCATTAACCTAACCCTGTCATCCTAACCCTGTCATCTCACTACTAAACCATGACCCTAAGCACCTCGTCTACCCATCTTTTAAATACCTCCAGGGATGGGGACTCAACCACTTCCCTGGGCAACTCATTCCGATGTTTAACAACCCTTTCAGTGAAAAAATTTTTCCTAATGTCTAACCTAAAGCTGCCCTGGCACAACTTCAGACCATCTCCCCTCATCCTATCTCCCATTACCAGGGAGAAGAGACCAACACTCACCTTGCTACAACCTCCTTTCAGGCAGTTGTAGAGGGCATAAGGTCTCCCCTCAGCCTCCTCTTCTCCAGACTAA
>JAKFQP010000335.1:483051-493051 GCA_023375905.1 Nycticorax nycticorax | reverse complement strand
AGCCTGGAGCTGGTGAAAAGGGAGGGGAAAGGGAAAGGGAAGAGGAAGGGGAAGGGGAAACAAAAAAACTTGCTACGATTCAAATAACTGATTCTTCCAAAAGCAAAATTATTTAAGTTTTCTGCAGCTCTCTCCAACCAGTTCTAATAGCTTGGTGTTACATATTATTGTGGGTATTTTAACTATGCCTGGATGTCCTAATCAGTTGCTAGGCCTCTGCTGTTGTGCGTTTCAGAGAACCAAGACCAAAGAACTTAGTTCTGTGCTTGCTTTTCTTCTCTTAATATTTTTGTTTCTTAAAATTCCTTCCAGTTAAAGGGAAAAATATGAGGACCTAGGAAAAACAGGAAAATAAGTAATAGTTCAGAAGAAGGATAATATTTCAACAGAATAATTTTCTCCAGATCTTATCTTTTGCACACAGCTTTTTAAATCTTGTCTGCTTCTGTATGCAAAAGCATCCCACGTTTTCTTGTTTGAACCAAACATGGGCATATATGCACCAGATGAGAGAAAGGCTATTCAGTAACAGAGGAAAATGA
The DNA here is from genome assembly GCA_023375905.1 of Nycticorax nycticorax. Classification (NCBI taxonomy): domain Eukaryota; kingdom Metazoa; phylum Chordata; class Aves; order Pelecaniformes; family Ardeidae; genus Nycticorax; species Nycticorax nycticorax. The sequence continues at coordinate 492,509 of JAKFQP010000335.1, read as the reverse complement.
AACACGGGCTCTCAGTTGAACGTGTTTGTTACCTAAGATCAAAAGGCAATTATACTTGAGAAACAGTACTGCGTGCATCTCTAGAACAGACTTCCCCGTTTCTGAGAATAAAATGTCACCAGTGTCAGCAACCACTCTACAGATTGTTGAGAAGGAGAGCATGGATATTGCTTATAACATGCAATACCACCATTTTGTTTTATTGGTTTTTTTCTTTGATTTTTTTCCCCGTGTTTTCCTCTAGTTTTGTCCATTGTAATGAGAGATGGTGGCTACTAAGTTTGTATTGACTATTGAGTGGGTCTGTATGGAAGTTAAATGCAAACTGTGTTTCTTGGATGCTTACAAATTATGTCAAAGTAGTAGACAGAAGAAATAAATCAACAGCAAAAGAGTTAAATTAAACTGTAAGTAGCCCACCACATCATCCTACATGTTCTATCATTAAAGTCTGGTTTTATTATGTTTTTCTGGATCTCACACAGGATGAGAAGAACAACCATAGATTAGACCTTTCATTTGACCTTTTTCACTAATTCTAACTTGTATCAGCAGATAAACTTTACTGCCTATGATTGCTTAAGGTTAAATTAAAAGCTCTTTTAATAAAGAAAAGATACATTTTCATTTCTAATACATCAACTAGATTTCAAGTGTTTCTTTTTTAAAAAATAATGGTTCTGCATGTTTTCTTCCTTGTCTTACTTAGAAGAGCAGTTGCCTTTTGTTTTTATGCAGAATGGGAGACATAACTCTTTCAACAATTTGATGAGTTTTGTTTTATTCAATCTGCCCCTGGAAATCTATGACTAAAAGGTCAGACATCAAAAGATTTATGCTTTCTTTTATGTGATCTTTTTGTAAAAGACCCTTCCCTTCTCTCCTTTGTCTTTGTATGTGTGGTTTGTTGTCTGTTTACTGTGCAGATGTTATTAAAAAATAAAAATAAAACTTCCTGCAATCTGAAGAAAGTAATTCACTCGCTTTGCAGATTGCGGCAAATGTGAAACAGGGTAGCCATACAGGGCCAGCAGCCAAAATCCTCTCTGAGAGGGCCACATGCACCAGTGAGCCTTGTAAATCTTTTTTAACCTCAGTCTCAGGCCTAGATTTATTTGTTTTTTTAGGCAGACTGATCTGGCTCCCTTCAGGCCCCTACAAAATGATCTGTCACTGTCTACCCAGATAACCTGAGGCAGCCAGTAATGAAGTCAGCTCGCCAGGCCTTGCAGATGGGCCTGGTATCTTAGATCATGTGAGACCTTTTCATTTATTAGATTTCCACCTCAGGGCCTCCTACACCTCTTTGCCTTTCCCTGGCATACATGCACATGTGCAGACACAGTGGCCCACCCAGGAATGCTCTGGGACAGCCTGGGAGCAACCTGGGAATTTGATTCAGGAAAACTGCATGTTTCCAAGTGAAAGAAGCAGCTCCTTGTGCTAGTTTGATCTTGTATTGATGTTGGTGTGCTTTTAATGGCCTTGGAGGCTGATCACAGCGTGCTAACTACTTTCAGCCCCGACACAGAGACTAATAAAGAGAAAAATATGGGGCTTAAGTAAACACAGCTCCTGAGCTAAATCTAAAATAGAAAATTATTTTGGTAGCTTAGGAGTGGATAACCCCAAAGTTCTGAAGAAGTGGTTCGTATTAGAGATGTCATAACTGTGAAGAAAAAGGGATAACATAAAGCAGGATTTTACTTTCCCAATCTATGTCTTCCTAAAATACAATCAGAACCTATGCGTTTTCCTTTCTAGTTTCTAGCCAGGTTGAATGTAATTAATTTTTACCATATTTCCCTTGTTATACTGCAGTATTTAAAAAACATTATTTCACATTTTTCCATTACCAGAATATGGGTCTTACTGTGATCACTCTGGTTTTAAATCCAGGCTGTACGATCCTCCTGCTCTCTATGATGCCCATAACCTCATGCAGTGACACTTGCTTTCCAACCAAGAGTCAATGTAGCAGCACTTTGCTGCAAGTCTCACGAAAAAAATGAGTGATGAATCAAGCTGACCACCTATCAATTTAAATGGAGATGTTTGAAAACACAGCAACTAACCTGGTGATCTGAGCACAGAAATGGGACCCTATAGTACATTTGTGTTATTATACTCATAGTCTCCAGACTAGGTGAATCCTAGTTTCCTGACAGCACACACTGCCTAAGGTCAGCAATTGGGCTTTCAACTGGAGCTCTCCAGTGGGTTTTCCCAGCAAAAGAACATAAGTGCAGAGGATGGGTGAGCTCCCAGCTACATCCCATGCTAGAGAGGTAGCTTTTGTGTTTCAGAGGCTCTCATAATCTCCTGGAGACAAACTGGTGTGAGCCTTTGCTCTGGAACAAAACCTGTGCTTGGGTTTCTACCAGATACGTTATAATTGGGAGTTTTCAAATGAAATTTAGATCTGATATGGACTCTTTCTATGGCTTTGACAATGTTACTAGCTGATCTACATTTTCATTGGTGACATAACACAGGTTCTTCAGAATTAGTTCCTTCATAAGAACTTATTTGGCAGATTGGGTGGAGTGTTTCTAACACTATTTAAAGAAGATTTCTACTCACAAGACTGAACTGCAAAATTTGACTTATGATTAAATTTCACACAAATTTAAGTTTGGGCATGGGTTGCTTTTGGCTTTGACTTTGGGTGGAAGAGTGTAAGGTCACAAAATTAAAAAACTAGAGCTTCTGAGAATCAGTGGTGTCCAAAATGTAACACCTCCATAATAAATTATTAAGTGTTAATGTATCTTCCATGAAATATTAAATAATAATAATGTTTCCTGCCAAGAAATCACAAGCCAGACATTCAGTCACAAACTCTCACTAATTTCCCCGGAAATCATACACCTATTTATCCTTAATAACTTTGAAAACCTCAATCAGTAATTACAAACACATCCAGAAAACCTAGGTTCCAATCATTTAGACCATCACATAGACAATCAGGGCAAGAGGAGAGAAAAAGAGAGAGAGAGAGGAAGTCACCCTATAGAGAGCAAAAAGCAGGTGATACAGCCTGAGAAAGTCAGTTTCTACATCACAGTGACAAGAACAACAACAAAATAATTTGCTGCAAAAATCAGTTGTTATCATAGGTTTGACAGGCATCTTAGTGGGAATACTCAAATTTCACAGGGCTGCCCATTAAACCCATGTATTGGATTCGCGTGGCAAGGTTTTGGCGGGGCGGGGAACACTACAGGGATGGCTTCTGTGAGAAGCTGCCAGCAGCTTCCCTCATGTCCAACACTGTCGCTGGCCAAGGCGGAACCCATCATCAATGGTGGTAGCGCCTCTGTGATAACATATTTAAGAAAGGGGAAAAAAAAGTGCTTAATTGCAGCCAGAGAGAGGAGTGAGAATACACAAGAGGAACAACTCTGCAGCCCCCCAGGCCAGTGCAGCAGGAGGGGCAGGAGGTGCTGCAGGCACAAGAGCAGAGATGCTGCAGACCCTGGTGCAGCCCATGGTAGGGCAGGCTGTCCCCCTACAGCCCAGGGAGGTCCATGGTGGAGCAGATCTCCACCTGCATCCTGAGGAGGACCCCATGCTGGAGCAGGGGGGTGCCCGAGGGAGGCTGTGACCCTGTGGGAAGCCCACACTGGAGCAGGCTCCTGGCAGGACCTGTGGACCCATGGAGAGAGGAGCCCAGGCTGAAGCAGGTTTGCTGGCAGGGCTGGTGACCCCATGGGGGACCCATGCTGGAGAAATGTGCTCCTGAAAGACTGCACCCCATGGGAAGGATGGACCCATGCTGGAGCAGTTCATGAAGAATTGCAGCCCATGGGAAGCACCCACACTGGAGAAGTTCATGGAGGACTGTCTGCCATGGGAGGGACCCCAGGCTGGAGCAGGGGCAGAGTGTGAGGAGTCCTCCCCTGAGGAGGAAGGAGCAGCAGAGACAGTGTGTGATGAACTGACCCCAACCCCCATTCCCTGTCCCCCTGTGCCACTGGCGGGGTGGAGGTAGGGAAAATCAGGAGTAAAGTTAATCCTGGAAAGAAGGGAGGGGGGTGGGAAGGTGTTTTAAGATTTATTTTTTATTTCTCAATATCCTACTCTGATTTCATTGGTAATAAATTAAACTGATTTCCCCAAGTTGAGTCTGTTTTGCCCATGACAGTAATTGCTGAGTGATGTCCCCGTCCTTATGTCAACCCACAAGCCTTTCTTTATATTTTCTCTCCCCTGTCCAGTTGAGGAGGGGGAAGCAATAGAGCGGCTTTGGTGGGCACCTGGCATCAAGCCAGGGTCAACCCATCACAGCCTGCAAGTTAAAAGTCTGATAGCTTATTTCACTAACTCTAATCAACTCAGCCAAGAATCTGGACTTGTTCATGTAATCTAGCGTATTTCTTATGTTTTCCTGGAAAGGCATCACAATAGAAAAAAAAATCATTATGGAATTCTGTCATTCACCACCATAAATTAGAAACAAAAATCAATGGCACTTTAGCAATGTAAAAACTATCATACTTCAAAAAGAATTATCTTCATTTTATACTTGGTAAGGGTAACTAGAAATCTGCAAAACCTGGTGTGCAGATACATCAGTGGGGTAATTCACTATCAAATTTCTGATCCAAAAAAAAGTATGGTGTACTCAACACAAGAATTAAAAAACAGTATGTGTGAACTAGAGGGAATTTATTCTGCAGTGATTTATCTTCCTCTTCCAAAGCTCATGGCCTGTGGGGTAAAAATGGGAAGATTTTCACCTTTATGAAACACAGAAGCACTTTCAGCTAGATTTTTTTTTTTCCTGCAGCTTCCATTTGACAGTATGTTTTCCCTTTCCGAAAACTGTTAAAGAATCATAACAAAACAAAAAATTACACAGTGAAGAAAAGAATATACAGCATTTCTTCTTCATTTGTACTTTCTTTCTCCCTTCCTCTGGATGTGTGTACAGGTTGCTGGTACTTCATGGCAGTAATCACACATTATACGCAAGACTATGCATTAGGAATTGGGAACTAGACTGACGGAATTGAAAACCAACTACTAATAACCTTATTTTCAGGTAAAGCTTCTAACAGAAGGCTTTGTGGTGACAGTATATGCCATATAAAGATGACTGGCAGACACCAGAAGTTCAATACTACTTAGAGATGATGATGATTAGTGTCAGCAGATGAGTAAGTTGTTACGACCTTATGAAGGGAGCTGGGAAGCAGAACCAGACTTGGAGCCACACACATTTGAAGCAAAGCACTGGCTTTTCTGGCTAACAAGCCTGGCAGCTCTAGCATTATATACTCATCACAGATCATTTCAGTGGCATCTTATAAATACTACATCAGTCTGATTTGGGCAATGCCTTATGTCCATCTGTTCACATGACAGTGCTATCCCCGGTTTACACTAATTGTACAGTCACTTCACAGGAAAGCCCTGGAATGAGAGCAAGGAGAACAGCCTCAGCACCTGTATCTACAGTTTATCTGGATAAAGTGTATGACAGGAACATGAAGCAAAGACTTATTGTGGGAACAATTAACACAGACTAGCAGAAACTCCATTAAACATTTCTTCTTTTTGCAGTACCCTGGATCCCACATATGCGTGCACTTGCACACTCTTCAGATTTTTACCATTTAACCCAGGTAAGGTAGGAGATATGGGCAGAGTACTCCTCCTATTCAGCCAGAAGAGAAAGCTTACTCACTTGTTTGGTATTAGCACTCATCTCTGAATTCACCTCTTTCAGCTACGCATTTCTCTAAATCACCCATGTCAACAAACCTAGCTACTCTAATGAGCTGTCTCAGTATGCAAACTTCAGTCATTTACTTGCCTCAAATTTTCAGAAATTCTCTCATACCTTTATTATTGATAATTAGTTTACAAAAGAGGAGAAAAAATGATGTAGAAATTATATAAATAAAGTTTTAAATAGCTGTCAGAGTTTCTGACCTGCTTTTCCCAGCTTCTCTTTATTAGGTTTCTACATCTTTTCCTCACTGAATTCCTGCTGATACAAAAAACATTCCTTACAAAAAAGAACTCTTCTTTAGAAAAGCACACACATGCTCGTGTTCCTGTGCTGAATAATCATCATAATCCTCACTTGCTGTGTGAAATCCATTGTGATTATAACCTCCCTAATGAAACCACCTCCCTTTTGCAACTTCTATGAAGTACTTAGCACGTTTAGAACTAGCATATTTTCTATGAAAATTAATTTCTCCAAAACAGCAATGGCTCCTCTCAATGTTATGGTCATGATGTGAACGTTGCAGAGGCTTAGACATAAAAAAAAATAATACAGAAACACATTTAAAAAGCTATTTGAGGCTAATGACCAAAATTAGAAGAAGATTCCTGAGAAGGAACTTATTGGCTCCTGCTCGTGGGCCATATTGGGCAATGCAGGTGAAGTGGAGTGACTTTTTCCACTGATGCAAGAAGCTTAAATCTTCCAGAAGCTTAAATAATTCCATCATCTAAACTTTATCTTAACGTCCAGAACTTCTCAACCAGTAACATTAGATACTCTGAGACCATAGACTTAAAAACTGTTCCCTAAAAGCACTTAGGAAATAAAAAGGGGGAAAAAGCCCGAGTGAAAATTAAAGAAATCAAAAAAACAAAAAAAGAGCATGAAGGAGAGGTTTCACATCCCTTTATATACCACTGTATGAGTTCAAAAGTGAAGAAATCACCTTCACCCACACACATTGCCTTTGCCTCCAAAAAATGGTTGCTCCATTGTGCCACCATGTGGAAAGAGGAAAACAAAGACAGTTGTGGTTAAACTACCAGCTCCCAAGGACTGCATTCAATGGGCACAAGCAGGGGAAACAACAGTGTTATACACAAGCAGAGGAAAAAATGACAAACAAAACAAAGGAAAAAAACTAGGCAACAAAAGCAGCACCTGAATCGAAGTTAAATAAACTTGCCCTTCCCTTCCCACCACATCTTGCATAAATAAAATTCAGAATGGAGAAAAAACCTCCAGCCTGCCCAGAAGCAAAAAATCATTCCAGGCAGAATTTCCCAGAGAACCAAATTCAGTCTCAATTTAAGTCAATGTCTCACATTTTCAATATCTAATCCTAAAGCTACCCAAATCACACCCAGATGTGGTAAAAGCCAACTGAGGTAATCCTTCTAATTACACTTTTGCCCTCCCTACCTTCAAACCCCAAATCTGTACTGTCCTGGGCAAGGAACTGCAAACTAGCACAGGGCTTTTGAATCAAACTAAATGGTGTCAGTGGAGAAAAACCCGACAACAACTGCTAAGCTCTGGTTTAGATTCTCAGTGAGCTAGACCAACATCTGTACCGTTCATGCAAACCAGCAGTGTTTGTGTCAAGCAGCTAAGTGGAGAAAATTCCTGTCTAGTAAAAATCAATAACACAGCCACTACAAGAACTAGCACGCAAAAGACAATTTTTATGGCAACTGAGGGGATTTAGAACTACTGGGAAAAAAGAACAACTGATGAGAATATTTTTTACTTCTGAGTCTTCAGACAATCCTCACATACTGGAGGAAATGCTTGTAGTATTTCAGAATTTTCCAGAGCTGGATCACAAGTAATATCTCATCTGACCATCTCTACCAATAGAATTTTATTTATTATTTTCTTGTTTTCAGAGTTTTGGTAGACCTTAATAAATAAGCTGAAAACATGTGACTAAGACAACCAAACATATGGCCTGAATAAATGTTCAAATTGCAAATCAGAATGAAAAAAATTCTTACAAGTAATAAATACACCAGAAGAAAGTCAAGGTAAGGATCCCATTAAAATAATAGTAATGACTGCAAATGTGACTCTGTTCTTATGTGAACTAGTATGGTTAACAAAAAGCTGGAGCAGACTTAGCCTTTGATTTCATCTTTCATTGCACCTTTTTTGCAGCTTCTACCCACAGATCTATTGCTTCATGCAGAAGAGAAGCTATTAAAAGCAGGTGCCACCACATTTCTTCTTTATTAACATTCTCTGCCACAGACTTTTGTCTGTGTTTCCTCATGCAATGGAAATGTCCTTGTTTGGGATATGTTTATAAACAATGTGCATGCTTTCTCCTCCTATGGTCCTTACAAATCAAAGTCACTTTGGAATTTGATTTTAAAAGTCACCAGTGATTGTCCAGGGGACAGAAGTAGTCTTTTAAGATGCACAAGAAACTGTTTTTCCTCAAGTCTCTCTTCATACATAAGGATCTTAAATTACTGTTCTTTACCTACTTTCATTAAAAAACAGGGCGTTTAAAGGATATCACATTTATATGTAGTCTCATTGCAATTTGCGTACAATTATTAATACATAACTGAATTCTTAAAAAGACCAGTTTTATCAAGGTAATGTCTGGACATAATCTCTGGACATAATCAATGTTTCTGTGTCGGCAATGTTGCCAGTAGCACAGTATTTCAATTACTATGCCAAGAGGCACAGGAGGACTCATCCTGCTCCATGACAGCATCACATCATTGAAAAAGAAGTAGAGACTATGTCATTATGCTACCATAATTGTTTACTGGGTGACCACATACATGTTTAATAATACTTGTAATAGTTGAATATGTCACTTACATGTTAACACTTGTAATAGTTCAATATGTCAAGAAGGTCGGTTATTACACTCTTGTTGCCTGTCATTCACCCACGTGATTAACACCACTTCTCTGGGACTGTGCCTGCTTTTCTTCAGGGGTGGGACTGTAACACCAGCAGACTGGAAGCGATCCAGTCACCTCACCTTCAGTCAAATACAAACACACTTCCTGTAGATATTGCTGTCAGTCTGACTGCTAGAAATAATCTTGTGTCATATAACACTGCAGATCACCATGAAAAACCCTTTCTACTTTTCCACTCCTAATCTTGTAAAAGAACACAGTAAAATGCATACTAAGAATTATTTTTTTTTATTTTCAAAATTAGTATTACAAAGCCTTTAGCATTAATTATCTGACTTTTTTAAAATGCCAAATACAGATCCTTCAGCAAATGTCACAGGATGGACCTGCAGATGTTCAGCATCTCTAACAGGAGCTATATATTTTATCCAATCATAAAATCAACTTAGTTTTAAAAAATAAATAAAAATCCTTAAGACCACAAACATCACACTAGTAAGTCAACAAAGTTTCTTGGATATGAGGAAATCAGTTTATCTATGATTTTGCCTATGTTCACATCTCAGTTAAAATTTAAACCAGAATAAAACCCCTTCATGTGGAAAGTCATAGAATCATAGAATCATAGAATGTTTTGGGTTGGAAAGGACCCCTAGAGGTCATCTAGTCCAACCCCCCCACAGTGAGCAGGGACACTGCTGACTAGATCAGGTTGTTCAGAGCCCCATCCAACCTGGCCTTGAATGTTGCCAGGGATGGGGCCTCCACTACCTCTCTGGGCAACCTGTTCCAGTGTTTTACCACCCTCATTGTAAAGAATTTCTTCCTTA
>JAKFQP010000335.1:439741-481734 GCA_023375905.1 Nycticorax nycticorax | reverse complement strand
AAAAAACCCCCATACTATCTGTCTATCATCAGCTGGTAGGAAGAGTGTGACAGTCTTATTTACATGTTTAAGAAACTCCACATTTAAGGATGGCAGATATGATTCAGAAACCTCTCTTGAATGGCTGTGTGTCAAATGGGAAGGCATTTGTCACTTGTATGCCTACTTTATTAATTTTCTGGACCATTAAAAATCAACAATTACAAGAAATGCAAAAACTGCTGCACATAAACTTGTATTGCTCTCTAAGCAAGTCTAACTAAAAAGCCTCCAACTGAATCTTTATTAATAAGTAAACTTACTAATTTCTGTTGAAGAAGAAGCCTATCCAGGAATACACTCATTCCAGCTCTCGTTAATATAATTAGACTTGTCTGATGCGAGTTAGGCACATTTTAATTCCTCTTGTCCCCATCAGTCAGAGCTGCCACCCTGACTGTGAGCTGCGTGTGAAACTGCGCCCACCGCAAGGAACCTGGTGACACAGCCCTAAATGAACATCGAGCAGGAAGCTGCTCCTACAACAGTGAAGCCGCAGGGTGTTGGCTTTCCCACCAGTTTTGTGGAAAAACCCAACTAGTTTTTTGGGTATTGTGATTAACTATCTTCAGCCTATGTAAATCTCGGTTTTCCTCGTGACTCCTTTGTGTTTACGGACGTCTTAGTTCATCAAAAACTGAAAGTGAGTGGCAGCACCATTCTCAGGGCAATTGGCAGAGCAGCACACACATAACAGATTCCGTGGGAATAAAGATAATTATTTTATGAAATATATGGAGCCTCCAAGAGAGGCTGGGCCCTAAAGAATTGTGGATGCTATACTTGAAAATAGCATGAGGCAGAACCCCCAGCATTGCTAGGTCTAAAACATGAAGATCCAGTGTAAGCCACGTTGATTTACTGCACAGTTGCCAGATGTCTAGAAATTGATAAATCCCCGTCCAAAATGATAGCCCAGTAAATTACAGCAGAGTAGTGAGGTTGGTAGATCCGGGAAATGCTGGGAAAAACTTAAAGGAAAAAAAACAGGACACAAAACATTAGGGAGAAATTCATAGAGCTACCTTGGCACAACTGCCTTGGCAAATCATACATATGACAGGCTGGGGATTGGGTAAGATGTCCCAAGGTCCAGTCTCCCATGCTCACCCGGGATGAACCTTCCTTCCTAATGAAACCATTCAATAAAACACGTTCATGATTTTTCCATTTCACTCCCCCCAGCTGTATCAGTGCTAATCCAGAATGCCGTAAGAGAAAGGATTCTTTCCCCACAGCTCTACATCAGATAATCGCTTCTATTTCCTCACAGTAAGTTCTTTCCATGAAATGAAAATGATTTCAAAGAACACGAACTGACGATTGAAAGCTACCATCGATGCCCACAGGATGTCATACATCTCCCTTTCAGGAAATTAAAGTAATAACAAGAGCAGGCAGAGACAGTAAAATGACAATAAAAATGTATTTTAATTAAATTATTCTACAATAAAACTAAAAAGAATCTAAAAACAAAGTCTGATTATCGTCCTCATCATGCTTGTTGAATGACTTGAGCACAAAATCATTTCAAGATGAGCACTGAGCTAGCTTGCAAACACCATTAAGAATCATTTCTGTTTCTATCCCCTTCCTCACATGTCATGCCATTATGATCAGCTTAAATAACCCCGTACAAGTCAAAATATCACCTGCAAGCAGAAGGAATCCATACTGAACACATTTCTTTCCATAAACATGCTCTGTCAACAAAAATATCGTTCAAAAGGTGGTTAGGTCCTCTTTTCCCACTTTGCACTTGATCTTTCTTTAAGTCATAAAATAGTAATTTTGTAAGAAACCAAGAAAGACAACTTGATTACAGAGAAAAAACTTTTTTCCCTTCCTTTAAGAAACCAAAGCAGAGATAACTAACCATACCAATATAATACCTGATTTATTCACAACCCAGACACTTTCAAAACATAATTTTTAATTGTTTATTATTTTTATTCTTCTTACTCATGCTTTTAGGTGACCTTTTTCAGTATTTTGGTAAATATCTTCTAACTATAGTTTATGAGCTTTTAGGTTTTGTTTTTTTTTTTTAAATCTCTAATAAAACACATTCTTTGTATGAGAGAAAACAAATTTAATTTGCTGTCACCAATAAGGGAATTATTTTTTTTTTTACAAGTGTGTGACGAGAAAGTGTAAGTAAGAATACATGGTGCTATAACCTGAAGGGAGGTGCTTTATCTTTGCAGTTGTATGGCTTCATTGCTCACACCATTGTAGTATCTATGTGACTGCCATTTATGTAGAAGTGTAAAGGGATTCATATTTTTTCATGTTTCTGTCACATTTTGTAGAAGAAGAGATTGATTTGTGTGGGGAATGAGAACTGACTAATGGTTAACAGTTTATGTTTGCCGTGTAAAAGAGGTTGCATTAGTTCAACTCAAACATCTGTTTCTAAAATTCCTCCCCTTTCAAAGGTCTCTTACCTGTGAAATGACATTCCCTTCCAGCTGGAGGTCACGTGACTTTCTATCAGAGTTTTGTAAATTCACATTTTAAAACATAACTATTGCTGGTGCATTTTTTGTCCTTTTGGTGAAGCAAACCCCTCCCCATGTCTTCATGTCTTTTTTCAGCTGAATCTTGTTTATATGATCCACCTTACTCAGAGTTGCAAGTCAAAGAAGTTACTGGAGTAGTTCTGTTGCGTTAGTGTGAAAGAAGGGGTTTGGGGAGGTTGTGAATAAGACAAAGCTGCTATCTCAGCAGTGGATGACCTGGGTAAATCTTTCAAAAACATCAAAAGGCAACTAAGCTAGCAGAAAAAGCTGCCTGTCAAAAGCCCCCTTGCTTCAAGTTTCCCCTTAAATATCATATACCATGAAACTATAAATAAAAGTTTTTATATAAATTTTGTGAAAAATTCAAGAGCATGATTAGAGCTTTCACACAGACAAAAGGCATGGTTACACCAGTAGAATTTATGTCTCCATAATGATTTTGTCTTTATACTTCAAATTAATCCTGTATATCACACTGATTTGTTGCTAACTTTAGATCCTGCTGCAGCAGCAGTTGCTGGGGAGAGTAATAGGGGTGGAGAGATGTGCTCGGGGTACCGAGAGGTGGCTCAGGGGACAGCACAGGAACGTGCACTCCCAAAAGCATTAACCTGCTGCAAAGGAGGAACACCAACACTCAGTACAGGACTTATGAACAGTGAGTGAGCAGGGAAAAAGCCAAGGGTGATAAGGAAACCAAGGTGAAAACCAGGAGGCTTGGAGTTTAACAGAGACGATGGAGACAAAGACCAAAGAGATGTGTAAAATGGGCACTGGGGGAAAAGGGGCATGGTGAGCACATGGAGTTGGAACAGGAATTACAGAAACCAAGGCGCAGGAATAAAACAATAACTGCAGTTGGCAATCAGGAAAGGGCATGAGCAGACACACAGAGATGTCTCCAAGGATCAGAGAGAGCACAGTAAACTGGAAGAAACATACACAGTTGAGGAAAACAAAGTTTAGAGAAAGAAAAAGAAAAAAAATAATTACTACCTTACACCTTATTTTTTCTTAAAGTAATATAAATATAAAGCTTTATAGCTTAGCATCCTAGATTTGTACATGTATGTATGTATATATAGTTTTAACTTTCAAATTGCTACATGTCCAAACTTTCCATAGCTTGTATTGATGGCTACAACATGCTATGGGTTATAATCTTAGCTCTGTAATCACACTGCCTGGTACAGAAAAATAGAAATTCATTTTACCAATCAAATTAATTTTACCCTCCTCAGCTTGTACTGTAACATCTGTGTCCAGAGCAGTTGTCTTTCTGTGGGCTTGGGAGGTCAGGGTCACACAAGTCCCATGCAATGATGCAAGTGAGTGGCTGCAGACCTGAAAAGAACCTGACACAGGGATGTCAAGCGTTCAGGTTCTAGGAGGCTACCAGGATCAGTAGGATGAAGCAATTGCAAAGTACTCGTTATGAAGCAATTGGGTAACAAGCCTACAAAAAAAAAGAATGAATCACGAGTAAAATTTCTGCCCTAGTTGGGAGAACTGTATTAGAAATTGAAGTCCTACTGCCCAAAAAAGAAAGTCATCTTGTGACAAATAGGTCTCACAGCAATCAGACCACCATTTGGGGAGTTCTTCTGCACCAAATCACACATTCCCATCACAAGCAAAAGAAAATAAGAGCCAGGAAATGCCTTCATACGTTGCACTACTAGTTACAAGGATGAACCATGATCCATTGTGGCCTTGAGATACTACAAAGGTGTGGATGGCGGGGTCCACACTTAAACAGATCCACGTTCAGCCATAGGTTGTACAGGGGTGGAAATTTCACTATGGTGTATGAACTTGTCCCTGTGAAAAAGCATACCAATTCAACAGTGGGAGAGATCTTACAGCAGGAGGTATTTCACCATGCATCTGTCTGTCAGGCAGTGGCTATTCTCTCAAGCAGTGTTGTGGGCAGCCTGCAGCAATATCTGTAACTACTGCCTTAATCATCACAGTGAAATAGTAGCATCTAAACCCAGCCATACCCTCGGCATAGAGACTGAGAGGACAGTGAGAGAAAAGTGAGCGTCCTAGTGCCTCATACTAATGCACTTGGGCTGTCATACTGGGGACAAGATGTCTCCTTCTGAAGAAGCAGGGGATTTTTTTCTTCTTCTTCTCAGTTCTGCTGTTATTATGTTTAGTCATAAGGAATACTATCACATAAGAGAGCTTATATCAGCATTTTGTAAGACCATTTACTCTGATCACTAACTGAAAATTTCTGAAATCAATCAGAATGTGAACTACAGTTTGAGAAAAGAACAGACTACAGCCGTAACCCATTGTCGAAGTTTACTCAATATAAGAATTTTGGCAAGAAAAACTTTTCTTTTCAAAGAAATGACAGTATTACCAAAATAATGTACCAGATATGTACCAGCATATTATACCAGAAAATAACCAATTAATTCAGCAGTAGCCTCATGAAAGATGACAAAAAAGTAGTATTCTTGTCAACCTTCTATTTTTGCATGAAAATGACATGGTTTACAAATGTCTTCCTTAGAGTCCCAAGCAATGAATTTTAAAATCTCATGCCTAAATAAATGTCCCAGTTTTCATCATTGTTCTATATCCCCAACAACTTAAAAGAGGCTATATAGGAATATCTTGGTGCTTTTCCAAATTTGACCATATGTTTATGAACCTAAATAACTACATGCACATCCATCTTAAGGCTTCTGCTTTGGCTTAGATTTTAGCGGTGGTGTTCTTCTCCCACCGCTGTTACTGGTAAGAGTGTATGTTGCCTTATTCTTTGCAAATTGCAGTCTGGAATCTTGCAGAACTAAAGCGCCTCACTTTGTCACAGAGTAGTTCAGAGATGGAAGCTTTTATTACTATGTGAAACAGGACTCTGCCTATGCACAAGACTAATACTGGCATCAGAAGTCTCGTGCAATGAAGCATGAAGAGCAATGTCATGGCTCTTCCTGTTGCCAGGAAATAGCTATGAGAGGTATTTGTGGGGTTATGTCAAGACTGCTGTTTTACAGCCACTGTACAAATATGTTGAAAGTACAACAGTACCTTGAGTCCTAGAAGCTAACACCACTATGTGCAGGGCACTTGCAGCTTCCTTTGAGGGAATAAACAGTTTCCCTGACCACAAATCAGTTGATCTGAATGAACATTACAGGTGCCTAAGCTATGGGGAAGGAGAGAGAAGACGACCTTAGAGTGAGATTAAAAGCCATATCAAGTTTCTGTAATTTAAAAAAAAAAATTATGCCTTGTATCACATTTCCTTTATCAGCTCTATGGCTTTAGATGTGAACAGTTTGAGAGGAATGATAGAATCTACCTCCAAAACATGCAAGACACTGCTACAGTAAATACAGACTCTTAAGAGAAATGGAGGAAGTTGTCAGTAACTGTTACCATGCTGCTGCCTCTAACATTTATTTACATTTTATGTGAAAAATATTATTTTCATATCAAGCATGGATTTTAAATAATGATAATAATTATAGTAAAAATGCAATCCAAACTAATGGAAAATCAGTGGTCTGCCAGATGTACACAAGAGATTTTAATCTATTGATGTTTTCTTTGTCCCTTGTTTGTTATTTCTGTGCTTGAGTTATACTGACAGATGTTTACAGTTCCTCTCCCTTCCCCATCCTCCTGTTGTTTACTTGAACAGTGGTAGTACTTCTTAGCTGTTTAAATGAACAGTATGATAATCAGAGGGAGACTTTCCTGCCTCTGACGGGTATTCATCCCTCTTTCTGCATCCTATTAAATTATTGCTGTCAGAGATAATTCTTTTTTGCTCACTTTTTAGGAGCAACTGTCTCAGGAGTGGTGCAGCACAGACGTGGGTTTATGCAGCTTCTCCTTCATATAAGTAATGAGAAATTGCCTATTGAACCACTGTAAAGTCTCATGCAGTTAAGAAGGACTGTTTGCCACCAGAGGCCTGAATGTAGGCTAAAGCAAAGTCAAACCAAAACCCGGTAAATAAGCAAGTTTAGATTCAAGTGAAATACGGAATATCAATACTCAGTTGATACATTTTAAAAGGTATTTTCAATTACTGCTCCGTATGTTTCCAAGGTATAATCAGATGGGGCTGGATGGAAAAACAGGACTGGGAAGGTACTGTGTCCTTGGCGCTTGCTGGTGTCAGGAAGCAACACATGAGAAGTCAAACATTTCTCTCCCGGTAAGAAATTCATAGCTGTGCCTCTCACAAAATCAAATGCAATCTGAAAATTCCTGAATGTTATTAACATGGAGACATAACCTCAGTGTGTCATGACCCCACATCCACACACACAGACACAAATCTATACTGTCCAAATAATCTTCCTGCACTTTGGAACAAAAATAGTTGCTTCAGTATTTTTTTAATTAGATCCTTGCCTGAGGATAAGCTGAGCCATAATCATAAAAGAGAGGGAAACTTATGCAGATTGAAGACGGAAAAGTGATAAGGAAGCAGAATAAGGGCATGTTGTTGTTGTTTTAAAGCAGATACACTGAAGGGATTATTATTTTATTAACGGTGCTCTAACTGCCATGATTTTGGTGTTATTTGAACAAACTATGCCTTCTATTGTACTCTGTAGTGACACAAAGCTCTGCAGGAGACAGGATGCTTTGAACAATTCCCATTTTAGATTACGTCTAGAAATTGCATGTTTAAAGCTGAATTTACATGTTGAATGCAAATCTTTGTGACTGAACTAGCATATCAAACTGGTGCAGCTGTACACAATTAGAGCAAAATGTGGCTGCTGTTCCAAAGAGCCTTTCTTTTGCTCTAGTATACAGTGTTGTTCATTTGTTTGGCAATATATCACTTATCTCCAACATGTAGGACTATTTGTGAATTAGGAGCTGTTAGTTCAAAAGGATTTCATAAGCTTTGAAAAACTACCTTATACTCCATGGTACCTTTTTGGAATAGAAGCTGTTATTTGGATCTAGATTTGACTCTTTTTAGAAGGTATATCAGTAACTATGATGTTTGCTGTTTTTTCTTCTTCTATTTTTATTTTTTTTTAATTCACGTTTTAGTCACATTCAGAGCTTCCATGTACTCCCCACACACACACACTATGCATGCACACATACAAAGCTGTTTTCACCCACAGCTAAATGATGTCTTTCCATTTCCTCATCTCAGAAGGTGTCAGGGCTTTGCTAAGGATTCCCATTCAAATCGAGCAGGAGAGCACAGTGCAGGCTGAATACAAATTTGTGCTAGAGAAGTAGAACAAGGTTAGCGAAGTGTGCAGTTGGCGAGATTGATGTTGATACCCTTCACTGCCAAGTGAAATGCCAATAATGCTTGTATAGCATTTTGTGAGGGCAATGGGAGTATTGATTCCTGAGCAATAATAAAGAATGAAGCTGCTCTCTCAGGTATAAAAATATTGGCAACTGTTACAAAGAATTGACTCATAGAGGCCTGAGTGTTGGCCTATGTTAATACAAATAATTCAGGCTTCAGAAGGATTTCAAGAGCAGCCAGGCATGATCCTCAGGCACATTCTCTGCTATTAATTTATCTGCAGCTTTCACAAGCTTCTATGTCTATCAGCCAATTGGTCTTTGAGGTACAGGGACAAAAATGGATTTCTGAAGGCTTGTTGGGAGACAATACAAAAAGCCAGCTGAGCCATGAAATTTTAACATCTAAAAATAAAAAAAAGGTTAAATTCCTTTCTTCTCATTTTTATGAGAAAAAGCAGAACATATGGTTTCCATGCACTTCATAAATACATTTAACATGCATTTCATTGAGAGCTGAGATTTCTAAGGCTAGTATTTTTATTGTATTGCTTAAAATAGTTTTACTCACTGAAAGAAGTGTAAAGCTCCCAGAACACGGAGCTATAAAGGTTATAGTACATCTTATACATTCTCTAACAATTTACAGTATGCTCTCTGTGCTTAAGCATGAGTACTAAGAGTTTCCTAAAACTTTTGAAGAATTGGCTGCACTTTGTGGTGTTGAAAAGCAAATACCGTAGAATGACTGCCTGCTCTTAAAACTGTGAGGCACGTCTGTTCACTCAGTTAACTAATGGGTTTCATCTCCGTCCATCACTGACCATCAAAAGTACAACAGAAATAGAAGCACTGGGAGTGCACATCAACACTTGTAACAAAAGCAGTGATGAAATACGCACCGTGACATAGAATTAGCTGTATTTTGTTGGTGGCTACCTCACCTATGCTTGGTGTAATAATACACATTTAACAGAACTGCTGCTGACATGGTGAACAACCAAGTTACTTTCAGTGGTTATTAGATACCAAAAATCTATCATTCTTATCTACTGTTTTTGCACTAACAATAGATTTCCAACACCAAGGTTACAGGCTTGGTGATTTTTAATCAAGAACAACTGGCAAACAGAGGGCAATTAAAGTCATACATAATTCGCAAAACTGCCAAATATATTTGCCAGATGTGAAGAATTCTAACTATCGAACTTACCTATTGCAATTAATCAATGTTTAAATCCCACGTCTGTTGGAAAATAGACAGCTGAGACCAACTTATTCTGCTGCAAATGTCCCCACTGAAACAAAATACAGTGACTGGAAAGCTTTCATCCTGGTCATGTTTTCCTGAGTCAAATGTATAATTATTTTCTTAATTCCACTGGCTCAGAAATGTTCACAAAGATTTCACTGCTGGCTTCCAAATCTGCAGGGAAAACTCTTGGACTCCAAACAAATGGACAATCAAATGGGAAGATCATGCACTTCGAAACAGAAGGACAGGTGGCCAATGCCCATCCCAGGTAAAAAGAAAATGGGATCAACATAATATGGCTGGTGGAGAACAGCAGGAAAAGTTACCAATAGCCCTGCCTATTGAACTACTGTTAGGAATGCCTTTGGATAATGATGTATTTAAAAACCCAACAGAGTTACAGATAGTTAAAAAATTTATTTTCATGGGGACAAGCAGGTATTGGATCAGAACCATATGAAAGAAAGGACATTTATGAAACTTGATTCAAAGAAAGAATTTTAAATTTCTTTACCATCAACAGATCCTTTTATCTGCTTTTGTAAATATCCACCAACCTATTGCGTCAATAAAGGAACACAGCCAAAGGAAGCCATGGCCACTATCATCTGGAAGAAAATGTTCAATTCTGCATCTGACTACAGTTTTTGGCAACCATAGCCCTAAGCCATTCCTCACTTTACAGAGCCAAAAACTATCTGAGAAAGTATATTTTTCTAATGGTTGGATGAACATCAGATAATTATCTCTTGATTCAGGCCCCATACAGACTTTGACCAATAGTTTTCTTTATTTCCTTATCTTTATTCAACAACAACCTTTTTATAGAAGCCCACTTTTGATATGAGAGACAGAAAAGTTAAAAAAAGAAACGGTACTTCTTTTGTTCCTGGATCCATTGTATGTCAGTGAAGTACATGCAACATCATTATGTACTAATGCAGATGCTTGTATTTCATTAATATTTTGACCTTTCATATTCAGAGTCTGCTTACTCTTGCTTTGAGACTGTTTTTCTTCCTTTTGTCTCTCTCAAATCTACACAGAGAAAACCCATAACACTTCACAGGTAATCAATGACAAGGGATGCAATTTATTCTCTTGTGACATTCTCATGATATCCCCTCAGAGGTATTAAAATGCTCTACTCCTTGTTTCTCTCTCAAATGTAAAGAATCTTGGCTTTTCCTAGTAAAAGTATTTTCTGTGCATGCATTCATGCTTGTCGATCAGCTTCTCTTTCTCCCAATCCCATGACTAAGAGGCTCTCATATCACCTAGAATATGAGACGGTGATAATGCAGATTTCCTTTGTATCATGCAATTAACTAGAAATTCCAACTACCAATAGGAATTAAATATTTAGTACCTGTTGTTACTTTTGACTACTGAAACATAGCAGCCCAAAGTCCACAACACTGTTCGACCTTTATTTTCCTCAGTTATTTTATATGGAAAGAAAGTGCACTAGAATAAGGAATTATATAGAATTATGTAAGAAATTATTCTTCCAATTTTATGTCATTTTTTCTCTATCAGCATCAAATTTCACCTGCTATCATGTTGCCTATTAACCTATTAGAGTCATCTCTCATCTTCACTGGCCTAAATCACTATCATCATCTGCATTTTTCTCAACTGTTTTTCTTTTTTTACTTATCATAGCTATACTAAGAGATACCAGTCCTAGCAAAGGAAAGGATTACAAAGATTTGAAAAGACAGAACATATAAGTTTAGAGACGTGCCCTTCTGTTTAGTGCTTTCTTTAGACAAGCTCAGGAAGTGCAATTTCTTGAGACCTCCAGTTTCTCAAAAGGGTCTGCCAGAGCCTTTGGTTCAAGCTTCCAGATGGTGATGCAGCTCAGGAAAAGTGCAAGAGTAAAATGAAGATTAATGTGTATGTGTGTGTTAAGTGCTGAGAGCACTGCAGGATCTGTCTGGTAAAAATCCACAGTGACAGAGCTGGGGAGAACAGATCACCAAATTGACATAAAGATGCTGAGCTTTGCTCTTTGAATCCTGCAGGTTATTCCTGTTGGTTAGACACTGGAGGATCATAAAACATCAAACATCAAAAGTGTCTCAGTTGTGCTACTAGGTCTTGAGTTTTAACCCTGCTACCATGTTTTTGTTCCTTTACTTGCTGAGGTCAGACTCTAGTTACTCAAGCATGACCAGTAGGGGATTTCAGTGCATTCACAAACACAGGGGGTTTTTTCCCCTTTTACGAATGTTTTTCAAACATTCTGTCTAGTGATCTTAGAAAAGTCAGCAGGAGGGAAGAAAAATTGTTCCCAGCTGTTTTTTTAAAAATAATATGTCCACTTCTGCAGTGCAGTAAGAACAGCTTTCCTCCTGCACTTTGTTGAACAAAGCAATTGTTGATGGGCTGAAGATATTCAAATTCCAGCTATAAATTCATTTATAAAGTGAGTTTAGTTATCTTGAAAGCTATTAGACTGAATGCCCCAGAGACTGAACTCATTGACTTATTCACAGAACTGCTACAGTGAAATATGAAACAGTGCAAGCTTTCAGCATGCTGTCCCACTAGCGTGCTCCAAGCCTGACCTGCTAGAATGACCTATGAGGAGAGAGATTAGTTCAGCATTTATGTTCATTTAGGAAAGCACTCCTTTCACTTCAATCAATGGCAAAACCTTTACTGAATTCAATGAAGGTTTGATCAGATCTTTGTCCTCTAGCAATGACGCTGTGACCACTGAACAAGTCACGGACACTAATGATCAGGCACAGATTTTTAAATGGCTGGAGACACATGCAGAAAAAGGGGTAATCATACTCATGGGCACACAGCTCTGGTTTTCATGCAGGTGTACAGGTTTCAAAGAATCATTAATCATCTGAGTGTTCTAGGTCTTGTATGTCTTTTTTTAAAATCTTGAGTTCATGATATAATTGATTTGTACCTTTACTATAAAAACAGATGCTTTGCTATCTCTTTGCTGCTAAAAGAACAGGAAAGACTCTTGAATCAGTATATTAGATTCCACCAAGTAAGTGAATTTGGGAAAGCCACTTGGTTTGTTTTTTGCCCCACCCTCTCTCTCATCTATCCATATGTGAAACGGGGGGGTAATCACAGCTTCTAAATTAGGGGAAGAAAAAAGAAGACAGAAGGAGAAAGGAAACTTAGCTTTTTTACTCCAAATTTTTGAGTAAGAGATATCATCAATGCCCCAGGTATCACAACTGATGACAAAACCATATCCTTGTGTAACATACCCTTATAATATCCCTTTGGTACAATAATGTTTCTGCATGCTAGATGCATTAAGAGCTGTCTGCTATGGTAAAAGTAAAAAAGATTGTGATCAAAATGTTTTGCTGTAAATTTTGCTGCCAAGTGCAGTGATAGCTACTATATGCCACATAAGACCCACTGGTGAATTTTCAGCTTCCCTGAGTGCTGCTGAATTTTCATTACAAGCACCAGCCTGCAAGTTCCAAGTTGTTAAGCATGGTTATGGAAGAAATCTGGAGGTGGAAACCTTGTCAATCACTGACAACAAGGCCTTGCTCAGCTGATAATAAAACTACTACTGCTTGCTGAGAAAGATTTCTGTTAGCATTTGGGAAAGGCAGCAGGGTGACCTTTCTTTCCAAGAGCCAAAGACCCAAAGTGTCTGCTTTGATGTATGTCTTTTACTAGGATTAGTTGGGTTTTTGTATTTGCCACCTCCCACCACACCTGACATTGAAGAGGTTTTGAAATACTTTAACGTATAAAAGGATGAACTGACAGTGTCTTATACCTCTGCTTTACTGATTCTGAATGCTTTCACTCCCACATTAATTATTCAGACATTATTTGTCTGCTATTCTTGCTACTTTTATCTTAGATTGAAATTACTCTTCTTCTCTTACATAAATTTATTATCATTGATGCTTTCTTTTTGCTGGACATAGAGTAGCACACCCTGGGCTTGAGTCTGTATGTGAGTACTCTGCCACTTAGTTCAGTTAGCAGGCCCTGTATATAAATTCTTATTGAACATTGGATTCATTACTACTGAAACTGAGAAAACCAATTAAAGAGGTTAGTTTTAATAGCTCAAACTATAACTCTGGCTAGCCTAACATCAGCTCAAAGTAAAGCTTTCACTGGTGTACTCTCAGACCTTTAAGACAAACTCATGAGCTATAATTGAAGATTCAGGCACACAGGAAGCATAGAGACATCCAAAATTATGCTGAATATAATGGAACAGAAGAAGAAAGACAGGAACATCTGTCCATTCAGCTACTTTCTTGTAAACAGGATAACATTAAAGTCCCCATGCCAACCAAGCAGGGATACTTAAAATTCAAGTCCATAAAACCCACATTAAACATGAGAAAAGGTTTGCAGCTCTGAAATTTTGCCAACTGCTAAAAGCTGAAGCATGAAGACAGAGGAACACACAGAACTTGACTGAACACCCACAGAGATCAAGCCACCTAACAAGTTTCAGAACTATTAGTATGACTTTTTCCAGTCTCACAAGTTAAGTAATACATCCAAATGCACAACCACATCTCAGTGTGAATTAAGAGGAGTGGAAAACACTGACTTTTCATGTCACATACATTTTTGTCATTGGAAAGTACATATATATAAAAAAAATAATCTAAATGTATAAAAACTTTCTTCTGAAGTGAGAAAGTGAAATAATTCTAATCATTCACTTTTATCACCTTATTCACATCACCAAAAACAAAAGAAGCCTTTATAACACAAAAGGATCTCAAGTAAATCTATCTACCTTTAAAATATGCATTATAACCAAGTATTAGAAAGCGTAAAGCACTTCACAAGTGTATAAATGTGATGTGTAGAGCACTTCATAAACATGTAAAAAGATGACCCTGATTCAACAATGTTACAGCCTAATTAGTACATATGTCAAGGAGTGGGAGGGAAAAGAGTGAACTGATGAAAGCATTGAAAAGAAAGGGTAAAAGTTAAGCACACATCTTGTTAGCCCCATGACTTATAAGTGTCTTATGTATATAGGCATGCATCTATTTCAACATTTATCGTCCTCTTTCTCAAGTTGTATGTCTTCACAAGTCATTCAAAGAGTGTGAAGGGTTGTCAGACTGCTTGAGGAAGTGGGATGAAGACAAATGGGGCTATATGGAAGAAGTTGTGAGAGCAGAGGGGGAGAAGCACATTGAGAAAAGCTTACAAGTCTTGGTCTTGGGTTGAACAAAGAGAGGAGAGAAAAGCAGGTGAAAGTACAGTGATAAACAGTTGGGCAGAATTATATAAGACCTGGAAGTGAAATCATTGCCTTTCAATCCAGGTAGCAAAGGAAATGTTGTTCTGTGCTGTATCTAGTAAGCCTTTGAATAATGGACCACTGCATCACAACTTCTCTGGAAACTTCTTATCTTAAGTGTATCTTCACCATCAATGACCAAAATATGAGTCTGAAGTTACAAATTGAAAATTGCTTGTGGTACCAATTGCATGCTTGTAGCCCCTAGGAAGGGCTAGGAAAAGTTACTGGAAGTTGCTACACTATGGAAGTGAAGAACAAGGCTTCCAAATATAAATGTGGCATGGCATTTGGTTTATACAGCAAGGGAGAAATACAGCAAGCAACTCTGGCATGTTAGAGAAATGAATTAATAAATAGCTTATAAATGTGTTAACAGCTCTTTACAATGACACATAATTGTAGGAGCAGCAATTTATTACCAAAAGATCACTAACAGCTTCTAAATATGTTGATTATCACAGCGAAAAAAATATGAGTGTTTTAAAAAAAAGTTAGTAATTAAATCCCTCTTAGGTTATAACTGTCATATAAACAGCTTGTAAATTACTAAAATCAGTATTCTGAAGAGAACTTCCACTGGCTGGCTGTTGCTGTTGTTACCAAAGAGAGATCTAAGGCCTGGATGCAAAGATTAGAATTGACACGTGCAGCCTGGTTACATGGCAAAGTAAAAAAACATTTTAAAAAGCATGAAATCACTCATGTTTGAATATGTATGTTTATTTGCTCCTCTTGGTTTTTTGCCTCAGGAAGAGTGAAAAATGCTAGTTCTTAAACAAAGCAAAAATACAACCTGTTCATAATATTTTGCATAGAAAATAATATTTAGACATGAGATAAGCTTCAGGCATAATTCAGCCTAAGAAATTTGTTCCTGTGTAGGGAACAAAAGATCCAAAGCTCAAAACATGTTAAAGGAATAAGCAAATTTTGTGCTCTTGTCCACATAGCTGGAAGTCATTTGTTTTCACTAGTGTGATGATATGAAACTGACAAGGACATGTAGAATTAAAATAGTACGTTACTTCTGCGGAGACTTCGCTTGCTTTGACAGTATCCATCCTGTGCTATACAGAAAATCATATTAATGCATTATAACACATCTTGATCTTCAAAATCAGAAGGCTTTTATTAGCAGAAAAATCATAAGCAGATGCCTATACAATTCCACTCTCACTTTTTGCTAATTATTCATTTGCAGTATGCATTATATTCCCCATGTACACGTATGTAAGAATAAGAACATTAAATGGACTGGAATTCTCACTACTGGGAGCATTGTGGTTCAATCTGAAGTATGTATCACTATACCGAAAACTATCTGAATAGAACTTGTTATAGGAAAGCATGTGCATGGGAGGATGTGAATGTGTGAGCATGGGAGAACAGCTACAGCACAGCTTCTGTGCTTCTGAAGAAAGAAGCACATATCCAGGAGCCATAAAACAACATGCTGAAAAAAATTCTCAATTTATTCCTCAGTTCATACACCCATTCTTTGACTTTACACCTGCTTTCTTCATACTCATTCTGCTCTTTACACACAAATTTTAGCAGAGGAACTAAAAATTTGACTGTTGATTTAAAAGACTGCTGCCATGAACTCTAGCCCTAATTTATATGAACTCAGTAAGACTATTCTCCTACGTGCAAATTCAGGAAAATGCTTCATTATATTGACACAGTGGGAAAAGGCATGGACCAGTCAGAAGTAAACACCAGGTCCTGAACTGCAGCAGTGTTTTCAGTTGAACTAAGTAAAAACAGGCTCAGAAATATATAGAGAACAAGTATCTGTTCATGTTTAGAAAGGCAAAACACTTTAAGAAATGCAGAAGTGGATTTTACCAAGCAAAGAGTTAATGGCTCACTCCAGTGAAGACCAGTATGGACAAACTGAAATGCCTCACCTTCAACATACTTTATACTTTCAATTAAATACCTCATGAAAGCTAAGACTGTTCTCTTTGTGTAAACTGCCTTATCATGCTAGCCCAAAGCTTCTTCAGCAGCTCTTTGACCTTTCTCCTAATGGGCAATGACATTTCTGTTATAGTTTAGCCTTATACACACACATAGACTTGCACACACCCAATACTGTAATTAATGTCATCTACCTTGATCTGGTAACTTTATTTTAAATAGAAAAATAGTAATATATAATTTGTTGCCCAGCAAGCAAAGTTACACGGACTTAAAGAGTAGGCCAGGTTATACAGGAGCTCTACATACAATCAGATCTACTGATTTGTAGGTAGCATACTAAAAATTGTACACTGAACTTTGTACATTGAACTTTGAATAAGCATTATTAAGACTACACAATAGTTGTGGGAAAAGTGTGTGGCACAGGACGCCATAACAAGCAATAAAACTGCAGATTAAGACCAGTTAAATAAGCACATAGGAGTCAGTCCAAGGTTATGTGAGCTAACTTACTTATTATGGCCAAAATGAGCCATGAAACATTAAACTTTATAACTCAAGATGTCAAGGTAATTTTGTCAGCACTTGCAGAGACTGTGGAAGCAGCAATGTAAAATTGCAAAAGGAAAAGCAAGATGAAAGAGATTAAAGTGCTAGGTGATGTGCTGTCAAAATGTAAAGCACAATTCAGGCTGTTGAACAATGATAATGACTGTACTAGTATGCATTGTATTTACCAGTATAGCAATTCTTCTAAAATCATATCCATTATTCAAGCTAAGTCCACTTGCAGTGCCAGTACACAGTTGTACAATTTTTTAGAAGTCATGCATGTTTCACCAACTTTCACTTCCTTGAAATATTAGGTGTAAAATTTTCATTCCGAGCAATACTTGCAAATGAATATAGTATATATTGAAAGGAGACCATCAACCCTTTTCCAAATAACAACAGACAATCATGTAGGAACAAGGATCCTGACTGTTACCAAGAGTTTGAATGAGAGAGGTTAAACTTCAGAATGCCATGGAAAATGCCATGTCTGAAATGAGATGTTTATTATGAGTACATAATACGCTAATATCCCACCTAACCATCACAGTGGCAACTCATGGTTTCAAACAGCTTCAGTGGATGTCTGAGAGCTAGCCGAGGATCTATAAAGACCATCCTCACATTATTTTGCAAACCTAAGTGGGTTCTGTAATTAATAAACCATCTCTAGAATGGGGCTTAAATGCAACAGGGGACCTGACAAGCCAAAGTGCTTTCTTTATCCAGCATGTAGCTTTCATGAAACTCAAATTAATGAATTGCATTTCTTTTGTTGTAAGACTGCAAGAATGAAAACTTAAAGACGGTTTCTTACTAATGTTGTAAATATGCTGTAGGTAAAATTAAGAACCTTCTTAATATTTATAAATAAAATTCGTAACATTAACTGTAAGATATTTTAAGATAGATGTCACAGAAAAATCAATCCTGTTTAAAAAATCAAGTGATTAGAAGCAGAATGGAGTATTCTAGGGACATAGAGGTTAACCCTTTTTAGAAGCTGTATAAACTGCCTCGTGATAACGTTCTAATTACTTAGTCATCCACCATTAATACAAAGTAACATTAGCTGAACTGCTCACGCAACTTCAAAAATTAAGAAAATATGGAGTCAATCTGGATGTCATCTTCAAAAACGCAGAAATGTATGACACAACACTGCCTGTGCCAAAATAAATACTGTTATGTTTCTGATTTCTTAACTGAGGTATCCCACATCTCTTTGCATGAGAAGTGATGTGGGGCTTTTCTCTGAATCCACATACAAATTTGGAAATTCTTCTGGACCTGCCTCATTTTGAAGCACGTAAGGTTCAAAGAGAAAGATAGAGGAAAAAAGAAAAGCCTGCATACAAATATAAAATATTTCTGGCTTGACAGCATGAGCATTTTACACTATGCAGATTAGATCACAGAATCATAGAAACATTTAGGTTGGAAAAGGTTTTTAAGATGATCAAGTCCAACCATTAACCTAGCACTGCCAGGTCCACCACTAAACCATGTCCCTGAGCACCACATCTACATATCTTTTAAATACTTCCAGCAACCGGGACTCAACCACTTCCCTGGGCAGCCCATTCCAATGCTTCACAACCCTTTCAGTGAAGAAATTTTTCCTAATGTCCGATCTAAACCTCCCCTGGAGCAACTTGAGGCCATTTCCTCTCATCCTATCGATTGTTACCTGGGAGAAGGGAACGACACCCAACTCACTACAGCCTCCTTTCAGGCAGTGGTAGAGGGCGATAAGGTCCCCCCTCAGCCTCCTTTTCTCCAGACTAAACAACGCCAGTTCCCTCAGCCTCTCCTCAGAAGCCTTGTGCTCCAGACCCTTCATCAGCTTCACTGCCCTTCTTTGGACACACTCCAGCACCTCAATGCCCTTCTTGAACTGAGGAGTCCAAAGCTGAGCAGAGTATTCAAGATGCAGCCTCACCAGTGCCGAGTACAGGGACGTGGTCGCTTCCCAGCTCCTGCTGGCCACACTGTGCCTGATAGAAGCCATGATGCTATTGGCCCTCTTGGCCACCTGGGCACACTGCTGGCTCATTTTCAGTTGGCTGTCGACCAACACCCCTAGGTCCTTTTCTGCCAGGCAGCTTTCCAGCCATTCTTCCCCACACCTGTAGTATTGCATGGGGTTGTTGTGACCCAAGTGCATGACCCAACACTTGGCCTTGTTGAATATCATAGAATTGACCTTGGCCTATTAATCCAGCCTGTGCAGATCCCTCTGCAGATCTTTGCTTCCCTCAAGTAGATCAACACTCCTGCCCAACTCAGTGTCATTTGCAAACTTACTGACGGTGCACTCGATCCCCTCATCCAGATCATTGATAAAGATATTAAACAAGACTGGCCCCAGAACTGAGCCCTGAGGAAACCTTTGTGACCAGCTGCCAACTAGTTTAACTTTGTTCACCCCAACAATTTGGGGTCAGCCATCCAGCTAGTTTTTTACCCAGCAAAGGGTATGCCTGTCCAAGCCATGAGCAGCCAGTTTCTCCAGGAGAAAGCTGTGGGAAAAGGTGTCAAAGGCTTTTCTAAAGTCTAGGTAGACAACACCCACAACCTTTCCTTCATCCACTAAGGTGACCACCTTGTAGTGAATACCATGTAGGTATTCAGTCAAATTACAAGTGCACCACAAAAAGACATGGAGTAAGGAAAACTGTTTTGAGTGGTTTTAGTAAGTAGAAAATATTTGTGTCCAGGAATTACATGGGTTTTTACTTAACTGTTATCTGACTAAACAAGGTTACAAGCCAGATATAGGCTCTCTACAGTATGTGTGGAGATAAAATTTTATGCAAAAAATATCTCCAGTGCCACTCCCTTTAAATGCTTGGAAAATGTTTAAATACATTAGAACACTTGCATGCCTTTGGCTTTAATGACTGCAAATATTGAAAAAGCACTGTGGCTGAACCCTTTCAAGATATCAGTGAAGTAACAGGTTTTCATAATATTATGAAGGAAATTACAGGACTGATGAGCATCTTCTTCACATGGGAAGACTTCAGCAAAATTATTTGTATGTGTATTTTCTCATAAAGTGGTAAAGAAATCAAAATACAAAAATACCTGCATTTTTGTTCTCAGTGTTGGCTGAGAGCAGTGCAATGGATCTACTGTACCTTGCAGCACAGAGGATGGTTCTTCTGAGCCAAAACAGGCTGGATAAAATGCAGAAGGCTACAGGACAGAAACTGAAAGTTCTATAGAACAGCCAGACTAATAAGCAGTTGGTCAAATTAATTTTTCACCTTAATTACATGAAGTCACACCATTGCCTTGAACCAAGTCTTGTCTGCTCCACCATAAAGAAACCCTACTTTTCTAAGGTATTGCAGTTAAAAAAATAGGAAAAAACTTTGTTGTAGCAAGGCTGGGTAGATCCTAAATTAGACAGCATACATCAACCAAATCCAGCAATCAAATATTTAAAATGGAAAAGATTTCTCAGAGCTTAGACAAGAAGTAATGGATTTCCCCGAAGAAGAACTTATTGAAATCAGAAACTACAGTCACCAGGACTCATATTAAGACACAAAAAGAAGAAAAATAAGAGGGAGAAAAAATATAAACCAAACCCAAGTATCAATACAAGAGCACAAAGGAAAAGCATATCAATATCATTTACTCTACAAGCTCTCATTTACAAAGCATACTTCTTGAAAATAATTTCAAATTCTGAGATCGTTTTGTTCAATTTTTCAAAAATACCTCTCAAAACAACACTTTTCCTCCCTCTATTTTCAGAGTGAAAAGCACTTTTAAAAACACTGTAAGGTGTAATATGTTGGCATCCTCCTGATAAATGCTATGAAAGCATTGTTAGAACACTCTCCATCACTAATGTTTAAAGCCCTGAGCTTGACTTGCACTAGCTATGCACCAATAAATACTCCATGTGAAAAGAAAAGTCCTCCTTGGAAACTAAGCTAGAAGTGGACTGAGAAAACTGTACTCACCCTTTCAGTATAGCCCTCTGCAGAAGTCTATGAAGATCAGCTTTGGAATCAATACAAACTCATGGCAGGGGCGACAGTGTTTCAGAAAATTCTAAATCTTTTGGTGAGTCAGTATTATTAAGATAGGCAGAAAAGTTGCAATTTAATTTGACATGACAGATTCAATTCCTAGCAGTGGTAACAATTGAGTTTAAGCATAGTGCACACTCTACTACTGCCTACCTTAGAATATAGCTAAGGAAAACTCTGAGAGTTCAGGTTTCTGATTGCAGGGTATTAATCAAGTTCAAACATGTACTGTTAGCAACTGAACAAATATTTGGATCCCAGATTCCAGGTATTTTCCACCCACCTGCATCTCAGGATTTATAGTCCTGAAAGAACAGCACTTCAAAGTTAGGTCAACTTCAATATCTGTAATACGATTTAGATAAACTTAGAAATTATTTCCCTAATCTTCTAATATTGTTTCACTCTAGATGAAGGTGACCTCTGTCCCTTTGCTTAGCTGTAGACAATGATCTAACTGCTGAACTGGAAGTACCAGAGGTTTTTAACATATAGCAATTGGACACAGGCTATTTCCATGAGAGGGGCTGCATGTTTATCTAAGAAGAAATGACAGAAAATAGGACATGCTGAAAATTTTTTTCAAGATACATAACAACAGTAGAAGCAATAATAATAACAACAGAGGATGACATACATCAATGAATGAACAAAAGATACGGAATTATTTGACACTTGAAAAAAGTTCCGTAACTCAGTATGGAAGAAATAGCTGGAGGGAGTAATTACAATAGATACACCAAAATCGACTTCCAGGGAAACTGCGCAATAATTCAAACTACCTGCTTCTGTTTTGAAATCCTTTGAGATACTGAGCTATTCTAAGAGTTCATTGTAACATTGACATTGTTTTGGCGTACCAATAGATCTCAAAACACTCTTCAAAAGGAAACTTCAACAATTTGAGGAATGCTTTTTTTTTTTTCATTTTAAGGCAAAGGGCACACAACTTGCAACAGTCCCATCCTGCTACAAAATTCTAAAATAACTTAAGCATCAGTCTGTACTAGCCATCACACTGAGTTGACCACCTCTTGCAGAGCAGAATGTGTTTTGCTATGTATCTCAATATTAAAGATTAGTGCATTACATGTCCACACACTTCCTGCACGCAATAGCACTCCAGAGACTCCCTAGGTTGTACTTAGCCTAAGATCTGTCTGGAAAAAGGCCAAGAGCATCATGACTGCAAAATAACCAAAGGCTAGGATCTCAAGGAAAATGAACAATTTTCCAGATTAATTTCAGAAGCTCAAAATATTTCATTTAAAATTGACATACATTTTCTCCAAACTAATATTTCTATTTTTTTCATTCAATGATATTCTTTCCTGACAAGCCCTCATTGGTTAAATTTATAATTAGAGAATAAAAGAGTGCAGTAAACTATTTTTTATGTGGCTATTATTTGATGGTTTTCATACTGACATCCACCTTGTTAATGAATCTCAGTAATTTGTATCTCCTACTGATATTGATTGCACCATTTGGAATGACAATAATTCCACGTGTCTCTCAGCAAAGAAGAAAATTAATATTCAGCAATGATTCTACAACTAATGGGATGAATAATAGTAAAGTGTATCATACTGCAATGTGCATAAACTCCATGCCTCTCTTAAACACAGTCCGAGGGATAATACAATTACTTATAAAGTCAGCTTTGCTATGAATTGGCATAGCCTTTGACTTAAAAAGCAAACAAAAACCTATACATGTGTGTTTTTTATAAACATGAATATTCAGCGAGTGTCCAGTTTTTAGAGCTGGAACACATCTATAGATAGACTGGAATGGGAAAAACTACAATATTATCACATAGTTAACTGTTCTAGCAGACAGTACACCCACAGCATTAAAGACAGTACTGCACATCCACCACAAACAGATTGAAACTAAGCAGTATAGGTTGCTCTTTCACACACTCTGATTGTTCAGATTTCCATTTGGTAAATTTAATTTTCATTAACATATTTTCTGTATGAATTATTAAAAAAAGCTTTTTCATGGGTTTTATCTTGCATAGTTGTATTAATACAGATGAAGGGTAGAGAAGGAATGAATGCGTAAAGAGCTAATGGCGAGTATAACTAATAGCTTCACTGGTGCCATAAGTAACAGGACAGAATCTGAATTACAGTATTTGGGCAAGAAAAGTTATTGGACTTTTTAAAGAAAATATAAACAAACAAACCTTTCAAGGAAACACTGGACTGAGAAGACAGAATTACTCCAGTGGAGGGGCTGGGAGTTGTTTCTTTAATGATGAATTACCTTGCTCCTCTAGACACTGACAGAATTTGAGAAATTCAGTGTAATTGGCAAAAAGCTGTCATTTCAAACCCAAAAGAATGCTAAATGCCATTGTTTCACACTAGAGGTCACCCCCGGTAAGAAAATATAATTGTAGCGTCTTTTATTTTCCACCTGTAGCTGGTATAATACTGAAAGGCTGTTCCTTACATTAAAGAGGTAGGATTCTTTTTTATTTCTTTTTTTGAGGCTGCTATGCCAAACATCATTTAACTCAAGCAAAAGGAAACTTCATTAAACAGGATTCACTTTTCACTATCATACAGAACCTGTTAATTACTCACCATATTGAGACAACTTTTGTTAAAGAAGCCATACACTTGATTTTAGGGATTGTCTGTAAATAAATAATAAAACAAAATTGCAGCTCAAAATGGGTATACTTATTATGACCTTTCAATTTTTTCTTACTTTATTGATAAAGGTCAGCATTGACGGCTAGGCACAGCAGCATACATGCACACAAAATGTCTGACATTTGTTGCATTTGACCAAAAGAAGTAGAATCTGTATAATACTTGGAGTGAGTACACTTGAACTAGCATTATTCATAATTTCTTTTGAATTTCAACAAAATGCACATCTATATCACTGAAACTATCAAGACTAATGATTTAGGGGAATTTGCAAAAGAAAGAACTGTATATTAGGTTGATGATAAGATCAAGATACAGCCACAGTGGTTATTTGCGTGTGCATTACTGTATGTATGATCTTCGATTTCTAACAAGGGTTTCAAAAATTAATGTTTGAAAGCATATAGAGACACAAAGGTTAGAAATGTTGATTTTCTTTATTTGTGTCCATACAAACAGAAGTTTATACTGAATGCAATTAAGAAACATTTTTAGCTCTTCCTTTGCTCTATAAAAATGCCAGGTATTCATCGATAAAAACATAAATCATTATCTTCTAGTTACCAGACCTTAAAACATTTACCCTTATCAGTGTTTACTTCATTCCTCCAATTTTTTCAGCAAGGCAATCTTATTCATAGGAGAGATACAGCTAAGGTTTATGCCAAAAATCTGACTGCAGTAAATGAAAAGGAACTGACAGGATCAGGCCACTTCACTGGGTTTTGGTTACTATGTTCTGAATAGCTTAAAATGATATATGTGCCAAAGCACCTTGGATAGTCAGTGAACCATAATAGCTACCATTTCCCTGAATACTCCAGAAAATTACCATCTGGCTTGCCTGGATTTTCTGCCTTCATTTGGATAGGATGCTTATTGACCAAATAGATGTTGTGTGTCACCTTTGAAATGTTGTGTGATAAAACATTGCATCACATAGCCATGCAGTTCTTTTCGACAGACAGACACCTACAGCAAGCCTTGGGGAACTGGAAGGACAAAGCAAACAACTCATCAGAAAACAATGTGCAGTAGTGTAACATACAGTCACTACAGTAATGTGCATACAGCCATGTATAACCTTACATTTCTCAGCCCACGTGTTCTTGTAATACCTGTAGACTAGTGGATGTCCTTAAGATACAGAAATTTCTATAATTTAGGTTTTCTTAGTGTGGAATAAAATAATAAATTGTATTTTGCTCTTTAAAAGAGGCAAGACTATGGCAAAGTGATGTCAGTTCTCTTCAACAGATTTTTCATTTCATTCCAGAAAGAATCATTATATAAATGTAATAAAGATAAAGAACTGACAATTCTGCTTTATCTTGTGGAAGTTTGGGGAAAAAAAGTATTTGGAAAGGAATTTTTTTTAGGCAAAATATCAGAAAAACTGAAACCTAAGTTACAAAGTTTATAAGCCATATGGAGTTTATAAAAATAATAGTACATAAAGTTTCAGATTGTAGAGAAGAAAAAAAACAAATTGGTTAAACAAAGAATGTGCTAAAAATTGTAACCATTAATTATGTAGCTTTAATTATTTCAAAAATATAGCTTAAATGCCCATCATCTCAACTACAAAAGTCCTCTGGACTATATACGCCATTTAACTCATGCTTTTCACTCAATGGAGCTTTTATTCAGAGGGGGTTTTTGTTTTCTTTTAAGAGAGTTGATGAGCTTTTTTAAAGCTTGTTTGAGACTGACATGGAGTCTAGTTTTAACTGGGTTTTTTGACTAAAAGATTAATTTCCATTTACACATAATACACTCACAACATGTAACTCAATTACAGTCAAAAAGAAAAGTGATCTACTTTTTACACTTGCCTATGAGGGTAGAAAGGAGAATGAAGATGGCTATTCATAACTAGTTTGCAAGTAGTAGAATTAAATTTCATTTTTTTATGAAAAGGATTTGAAAAGGCTTGCAAGAGTTGGGAAGTGGGGAGGGAACCACCAAAAAAAACCCCACTAAAATTCCACCCTTATGTTTATCCTAATGTGAGTTTCACTTCATGCAATAGCATTTTCCAACATCCACTAACATGCTATTAGATCTTTGAATCATGCAACCATGTTTATAAGTAGGTAACAAGGGTTATTATTGCTGTATAGACTGAAACGTCAGAAGAACCTGACATAATAGACTAGCAGTTCAGACATGTCAGGATACACAGGCACAAACTCAGCCATAAATATTAAATGTATTCAGATGTGCCAGGAAAGATGGTACTATCTCAATAACCAATTTAATTCTGATTTGTAGTTGAACTCATTCTCCAAAACTCCAAAACTGCAATAAAGGTTCTTTTTCTCTCCCCAAATCCCTCTCACAAGCCAACAGTTGTTAACTTTGCCACAGATAAATTTACTGCTAAAAATATATGTCTAAGCAACTTTGCACATAATGAATGTACAATACAAATATTTGAGCCAGAAGTGACTTCAAGGTATTATCCCTTTATATACTGTAATCTGTAGGAAAGGATACACATTTAGAATGAAATGTATAGTAAGCTGCTATGCATGAGTATCAGTCTCTCATGTTCTGCAAGAGACTATCAGCTCATAGGGTTTCAGCAAGAAGAATTACTTTAAAATAATCAACCTATGCTTCTCAACGTCTCTCATTTTAAGGTCTAAACAGAAACAAAGAAACCAGCAAAATAAATTACATTCTTAGAAGTCTTATTTTTGTAATCAGTTATCTTCTGCATGTTTTCCCAGTTCTGACAAGAGGAAATAACTACACTTGAATTGAGAAATTTTAGAAGCATTATTGTTTCATCTAAAATCCAAATGTTTTGATGGTTCTAATTGCCTGGAATGATATCCAAAGCATACAAACCCAAAAGGACTGCTGCCTCTTTGACTCTCTTTCTCTGCAGGAGCATAGGCATCCGCATAGTCCATTTCATTTTAATGATCCAGCCACCAATTCAAGCTCTAGAAGCTATGGTGTTATAGGAAGCTGCACCCTTGCTAATGTACCCTTATGAGCCTGATAGGACTGCTCTGCTAGTGCAAATGTCTTACTTCTGGCACCAGGCTTCCTTGCCAAGACCTAGTCACAAGTTTCTGCAAAGAGCTGAACTGCATGCTGCAGAAACCCTCTGGTAGCCAGTGGAAGTCCAAGTGTGGAGACACCTGAGTACTGCTGAACTCCAGGAAACAGCCTGACCTTGGGAATTCTGTCTACACACAACACGTTTTTACTGTCTGACTTCAAGAACCATGTGTATACATATACAAATATGTGTGTGTGTGTTTATGAGTGTATGTGTATATGTATACACACGCACACATGCACACATACACACACACACACACGTGTATATATATATATGTGTATATATATATATATATATAACTCCAAGCATGCAACACATCAGCCCTGGGCTGACAAGGGCCTTCTCACCTGTACTGTTCCCTGTCTGGAAGAGGCTACAGACGGAACAGAAGACAAGACTAACATGGAATGACTTCTCTGGCAGAAATCTCATTACAGCAAGAGAAGGGCACAGAGTGAATCAGTTTTTCCAGATGGTCTGTAGAAAAGCAATTTAGGAGGAAGAGAAAAAGAAAAATAAGGTGGCAGAGAAGCTTGGGGAGAGAGGGGGAAAAATAAGCAGCTTTCACTTTCTTTCTGGCATAAAGCAACAGCTGAAGGATGGTGGCTGCTGTGGTGACAAGGAAGGGGAAAGCAGCAAGCAGAGAAGAGTGGGATTTCTCTAGTACAGCTGAGAGCATTTAGGACTTGAAATGATAACAACCAAAATCCTGATGAATGCTCAGGAGGGAGTGCAACTGTGATAGGGAATGGCAGCTTTTAGTGTTTTACTCCATAGAATTCACTTCATGTGCAAGTTGTGAAAAACAAAGTGAGTCCAGGAGTGGAGTCTGGGGACAAATAGTCTAAACCTGAGGTGGAAGAAGAAGGTAAGGTGAGACAGGAGGGAGTTGGGTTTGCTGGAGTAAAGGGGGGGAAAAACAAAGTGACAGACAAGAATTGCAGGGAAAACAAAATTATACAATTCTTTTTCACAATAAATTCACCTCAGTCCAAAGCAGAACCGGGACAAACATTTATGCCCCTGTGAAGCAGAGAGGATCTCAGTTTTTCAGTTTCATCTAGAAGGCTTCAAACATTGGCACTCAGTTCTGTACTTCAAAAGAAATATTTGTCAAATTAATCCACGAGACAGAAGAAAGTGCTCTTGATCTGGAATGGGTGGTCATCAAGTTGTGAGTCTCCTGTGCTTTCCCTTTGCCATAGGATCTTACAGCTCCAAACACATGCTAACTACTTTTTCTAATATTCTGCTGCCCTAACTAACCAACATGTTCTATTTCTATGTAAAATTAGGATGCAACATACATGAAGAGGACCATTTGCAGATTGACAAGCTTTTTACCATATATGTTGGTCATTGCTGAAAACTAATACCAATGCCTAAAGCTCCAGTCCAGTACTAAAAACATGATCAATGAGATCTAAGATGTCTTACAAGACCTTCTATTAACAAACTGCAACTGAAAAAGCAAATGCAAGAAAACAGATTAGCTAAGCACAGAAAGTGAACGCTCAAAATTCAGCCCAGTTTTTGTTTGTAAGTGAAAACAATAATAGTAAAACAAAAAATGAAAAAATATGATCCTTTAAAAATAAAGTTTTTTACTTACAAGGCACTGAAAAAGGAGAACTAAAGGGCTACATCACGGATCTTGCAACATACAATGCATCATGAAAATGCATGGGTTTCTATACTTCTCAAGTGTAATTTTTTTTTTCAAACTACAGTATAGGTTATAACACTGTAGAAGCATTCGATTCAAGATGGTCGAAAACCCCCCACCCCTACAACTCATTTTGTTTAGAAACATGAAAACGGCTACTTTTCTTTGCAGTGGAAATGTGTGAAACTGAATCAAGGCACCAGTAGCAAACCAACAGAACCTATAAACCATCAGAATCCGTAACCATCTGAATTCTCAAATCTCCCTCTGTTTCATTAAACTTGCTCAAAAGTACTTGACAGGTACTTTTTAAAATAATCCTAACATACCACATTGTGCATGCATGAACTAAACTATGGTACAGGGAATTTTATCTTGCTCCAGTCCTAGTTGATGGTTCAAAACACAAACATTCATGAAAGGTGTTCTAGATGTTCAAAAGCAGGAAAATTTGTTTGCTGTATCTCAGTCCTCTGGAAGAGTAGTCACCTACACCCTTACAGCAGATGCCATCATGGTTGCATAGAAGGTGGAAAGCTCAACAGCAGTTAAACACCCGAGTATTTGCTCCTGCAAGTTAAGGCTTTATAGAAGGTGCTCAACTGATTATTGCTGCATTCTTGGATGTCAGTGGTCTGATTTACAGCCAGAACTCACATACCTTTGCATCATTTTAACTCTGGGAATGGCAAGCTGTAACACAAAGCTGGATTGAGTAATTAGGAACAGGAATCTCATGCTGGTTTTGCCACATGGGGTATGTATGTTTGACTACTTCTTAAGCTGCATTTAAAAATGCACCAGAGACACAATGCTTAACCTCAGTGCAAATGTCCTGACCTTGGCCATGTTGCTTAGAATACTTTTATCTTCAGGCTTATATCTAATTTTCTTGAAAATTACTTGGAAATGTATTTAATTCAGACATACAATTAAATCATCATTGTTTTCTTTTATTCTTTGTACTTGTGCATGTGCCTACAACTATTTTTCATCAGAATTCCCTTTGTCTAACGGCCTGCCAAACCAAAACATTGCAGAAATATGACAATATAAAAAAGATGTTTGGTAGAAATTCAGAAACAAAGATATTTCCAGGGTCTCATTATATGCAGTTTAAACTCTGGTGTTTACCTTTTACCCTTTGTTCTTCCCTTTGTCTTTGTTCTCTCCACAGCTCCAGTTATTTTTATCACTATGCTCACTGCCAAAAAGGTCTCTCCATTTAGAAACCAACATGCATCTATCTGACCCTGTTCCAGAGTCCTTCTTTTGACAAGGAACAAGAGCAAGCCATTGGCTCAGTGTCAACGGCAGGCTTTAAAGTCATCAGCAATAGGAAGCAAAAAAAGAGATTTGAGCCCTCTTTGGCTGGAAACCATCACCTTTTTAACATTCATGTTTGCTGTGCCAGTTCAGCAACCTGAGGTCCAAATCAGCCTCAGACTCAAGCCTTACCCTTAATTAGAAGAAGTAGATTTTACTACAAATCCAGGTGGCAGGACATTTTAGGATATCTGAAATGAGTGATTAACAGAATGTAAGTTCTGGTTTATAGGTTAAAAAAAAATAAAATTAAGTTCTGGGCTTCTATTCAGATGCTGAATTTGTTTGAACCAATCCCTTCCCCTACACGTAAGATAAGGGGAAACAAGAAGTAAGAATTCCCCAAGAATATGGTCCAATTATATTATACACTTTTTAATTCACAACAAACAATATCCTCATATAAGTTTACAAATCTAGTTAATGGCAGGAATATATTTGACCCTTAAATTAGTATATAAATAATCAAAACTTTATATTAAAATTATTTTACTATTTATGTATGTCTGTAGAATTACAAATATCTTCTGATTTTTCTCCTACTATTCTCCTCCAGAAAGATGATTATGATCATTTTTGTTTTAATGTGGAAAAAAAAATCTTCTGGAGACTCACTGAAAGGCAATACATGTAAGCTCTTCATGCACTGAAAAGCCACTTCTGAAAATGAGATAAGCTTATTTCAGTGTCTTTGAAAATTTTACCTAAAACACTTAGAAAATACAATGTGCTATCCAGTTGCACCATATGTCTTCAAGGCAGCCTTCATTACTGTCACCTTGCCATAGCATGGATTTAGGGTAGGAAGGAGATATGCCTCTGCATTCTCTCTGCAAAGCTCAACAGATTTAACAGTCTGTTTGTTTAGAGAGACAGGAGCAGAGGCTAAAAGAATATATATATGTCTGTGATTGATGCCAATTCTTTTCAACTCCTTGACACTAGGTAAAGGGTGGAGTGTTTCAGGCAAAACCAACTGGACGATTATGTGTCTGTAAGAAAAACCAAGTTCATGTAAAAGCCACCTACTTACATAATGAGTTTTGGTCATTTCCCAGATAGTAAAAGATCATAAATTAGTAGACTACAAATGTTAAAGCTGACTTAAATATTACAAACTTTAAAGGAGGGGTGAGGAGAAAGGAAGACAATGACACAGCTTTCTATTTACCACCTTTTTTTTTTAGTTCTTACGATAAATTGAGGTCAAATTTCAAATTTTTCTCTGTAACTAGGAGTAATAAAACTTTTCTCCTTGTTTCCTCATACCCTTGGTGAAAGGTGTAATTTCTATTTAATACCTGTTCTCAGAAACCAGAGCTTGGAGTAAACATTGAGCTATCACCATTTTGTGACAAAACAGCATGCACTGGCAATGCTCCAAAATCATCACTAGAAAGAAGAAAGTGTTCCCTTCCCTCGTGAATAAAAGCCTTACAGTTTTATTCAAAACAAGCCAGACAAAGGACTTTAATTTCTTCAGGTGTGCAGCTGAGCAAGTTCTGCTGCTCAGCTTCCTAGATTTGCAGCAGATACAATTATTTGTGTGTTCACAAGGCCATGACAAAAGGTCCTTGCTTTAAACAGTGTAATTAAAATTCTAGGAGCAGCATGACCGCAGTGTGGCCATCCAGTCAGAGCTCACCAAGTCTAGATTTCAAATCCCAAAGTTCATGAATCTTTAGACTAGACAACCTTTAGTTAGCAAGTCCACAGTGGAGAACACAACTGATCTTTGGTTCAAACCCTTCACCTATTTCCAAAAAATGAAAAATCCTTGGTTTGCAAGTTATCCTAGAAGTGTATAAT
The DNA here is from genome assembly GCA_023375905.1 of Nycticorax nycticorax. Lineage (NCBI taxonomy): Eukaryota > Metazoa > Chordata > Aves > Pelecaniformes > Ardeidae > Nycticorax > Nycticorax nycticorax. The sequence goes on along the minus strand of JAKFQP010000335.1, from coordinate 450,290 downwards.
AGTATAAAATCTTCATCAGTTAGAACTGAAACTTTAGAACATTGTAAAATCAAAGACATTCTCTCATCTATCTTTGCCAGTAGCACTGGTAGACTTGTGGCACAAACTAGAGAAAGGTATATTTTAAGAGTAAGAGTTAAGTAGAGATACCCCAAGTTTGGCTAATATTCTCATTTTCTTCAGTTTGACCAAAGTCCAGTTCATATCCTTTTTTTTTTTACTTCAGTAACAAGCCAATACATCTTTGATTTTTGTACTGAAGCCATCTCAGCTGATTTGCTTAACAGTGTACCAATGAATTAATTTTTTTCTCTGCAATGAAAACAAGTTCAATTGGCCAACTGTCCTTCGTTTCATGAAAACTCAACAACTCTAATGGCTTTTCCAAGCAAAGCCTTAATCTTTCTTTGGTCACTCAGAGTGCACGGTGGTAATGAGTCCTTGTCTGCCACAACAGTTTGTATTTATATTGGCCACTTTCCCTCATGCTTTCCTCAATCTGGAGAAAGAGTTATAAAATTCAGATTCCCAGGTGTTCCTACTGCTCACATTATTGTAGTGAATAATGAACACTTTGTAATAACAAAACAGACAGATTAGAGAAAAGAGGACACAGCTGGCAGTAATATCGACATGATTCTGGGCAGCAGGATGGGCAACATTTTAAGGGTGTTTTATATTTCTTTTCCACTATCTATCAATTAAAATTCAATTGCACTTAGATGGGATTTCCATGGGAATTAAGTATCCAACTCCAGGTGAATGTCAATAGAAATCTGAGCCTCTAATTCCCACATTCTGTTTTGAAGCTCCTTGCCACAATCCATTTGGAGAGCATATCTGTCCACCTACAACACCCTTCCCGTTAATCATATGTTTGTTATGCACATTCAAGCTTACTCTCTCAAATGAGGACAAAAAGTAAATAACTGTAAAGGCTGTAGCAGTAGGGAAGAAAAACACCTGATGAAATTTATCCCAAGCACAACACAGTTTTGCATTCAGATTACAAGGAAAGATACATTTCTATCTGTGAAATAAACATTTGACATGAATAAAAAGAACCAAAAATAGTGACACAAAAACTCCAGTTCTAGTTTATGCAATGTCTCCTCTCAGATGAATTTCTGAAACATCTATTTCCACCACTAGAGAACTATAACAAGTTGAAAAACTGCAAATTCCCTTTGTTGCAGTTTTTTTTAAAATACAGTACTACCTATGATTCCACTAATTTCTTTTAGAGCACACCGTCCTTTCAACATCATCTCAGAGAAATGTCTCTTGAATCTGATACTTTTTTAACTGATAATTTATGTGTTATGCAGAGGATCTGCCCAACAATAGGAGAAATCACCTCTTTTCAAAGGGTTAGGAGTGGGCCATGGTTCAAGTTAAGAAAATCCTTGGAGCATTTAAATTCAGCCACAAACACATATAATAAGCCAAATTGTATTATGTGGGAAGGTTATATTTCTGACTTGGCTTTTCATGTTGGAAACCTGAAATCCAGTCATGGATGTCACAAAAATAATTTTACCAGCATTGAATTGAAATGTATTTCTTCAGTTCTGATTGCCCAGAAAGTACGAGACTGGCAATACTGACAGAAAAAGTTATAAGGTTATTATTATTGATTATTTAATAATAATAATAATAACAACAACAACATATGATTTAACCTCCTTACTTTCTTTAATAAAAAATTTCACTCTCCCCCAAAACAATAATGGAAACCAAGTGCATAAACCACCAGACTTCTGTGTGTCTGCCCTCATCCCTCATCTACCAGTGGAAATATGCATCTTCTCCATTTACTATAGTGTTCAGCACATGTTGGGACATGTTTTAGAAGCAGGTTTGCTCAAGGACTGTGTTTCACTTCCTGACACAATTGCATTATGAGTCAGAGTTCTAATGAAGACAAGTTGTTATGTCTCAATACAGCTGTCCTGGGAGAGAGACAGCCACAGGGACAGGGAATTTGGACAGCCCTGCATTGTTTATCAGGCACACAAGGTCAGGAGGTAAATGGTCAGAAACCACAGGTGGGTCTGTTACAGTGATTTTGTTGTCTCAGTCCCTGAGAGAAGTCCCTGAAGTTCGAATATTGAGGAGCTTGTTAAGAGCTAGGGAGGAATGGAAGCGGACAGGCTAGATAAAAAGAAAATATCAGAGTACATTAAACACAGTAAGTATATAAAATGCCTGCAGTTGCTTGCCTGCAATTCCAACTAATTTATGCCACATTTGAAAGTACTGCAAAGCATTCCCACAGTTTGTAATATGGATAGGGTAGCATCACAACTTCTAGCAGTGCAAATTTTATTCAAATTTCATTCAAATTATCTAAATTCAGTTGGAAATTTTCCAAGGACCAACATGAGATTGCAGGTACCTCCAGCTTATGATTAAACTAGATATGCATCAAGAATGAATTCTGTCACGGTGTAAGGTACTTTGCTCTTTTGCCAAATTAGAGCCAATATGCACAAAGGGTCATAGAATTAGAACAAAACCTAGGTATATGAACAATTTAAGACTTGCTCTAATTCCAGACTTATTACAGCAAGGAGAAAATGAAATAAGTATTAATGTCCTGAGAGACTGATAGAATAAGTTTGGGAAATGCTGAAAAAGTGCAATGAATAATTATTAGAACAGAGAACAACCATTATGCTCCTAGAATAATATTAGTTTTTACTCTTCAATCACCAGACACCCTTAAATCCTGACAAATATTAATATAGCAAGATGCCAGTATGCAGATAACAAGTTTCTAAATGTCTCCTGCATCAGTGGGGCTTGACTTCAACACAGTGATCTGCTCAGTTTCAACAGTTCATTCACAATGTTGTGATACTGTAAACAGATTAAAAAATATCTACATCCTTATAGTCTTTAGAATTAGATACTGAAAGCAAGGCCTTTCTTATGCAAGCTTGGTAAGTACTTTTTTAACCAAAGTTCAGCATTTGCAAAAATTTTCTATCTTAGGCCCATAAATAGGAATTCAGTTAATGTGATGTTCAGTGAATTCAAAAGTAAAACTAAACACTCACATACATGGTTGTACTATCTTTTTCAGCTTCCATTTTATGCTGTTTTAGCTTTCTCAGTGATTTATTCACCCCCTCCATCGTCTTTATCAATTAGCATTCTACAACTGGGCTCTATTTATTCATTTCATGGAAAATACTTTCAACACTACGTTACCACATTTTCATGACACATTGAGTCTCAATTTGTTTGTCTGTCTTAGCTGTTTGCTCAGTACCCAGACAAAAATTTAATCCTGATCAAGACTGATCAAAACAACTTCTTATACAACTTACACTAACATACCTGTCTAGTACATGTACAGTATGTCTCATTTCCAAGTTACCTCTTACCTTTCTCTGAGGTATATGCCACCAGTAATTCTCTTACTATTAGTTGATGCCCGCTTTCTTTGCTTTTCTCTGTCTGGTTAGTACAGTTAGTGCACAAGAGCCTTTCCAGATGAACCCTGAAGACATATTCCTCAGATAGGATTTATGAACAGCTTAAGCTCACCCTGTTCTTACAATATAAAGGAGGAACGTTGCCAAGGAACTAACACCCCAGGATCATAGATGCAGGCTTAACAAGAAGACATAACATGCGTACAAATCTGGCCTCTCTAAGACAGCAAAGATGCAGCTTTTTAGTTTAAGATATTCAGGCTACTATAATTTTTACTTTTGTAGAATACTTAATGAATAGATGCTAAATAACACCATCTTCCTTTCAAAACTAAACTCATGAAACCAAGGAGAAAAAAAGAATGCACAAGCAGTACTTTGATTTATTTTCAAAGGTCTGAGGGAAGAGAAGAAAGTCCCCAGAACATACATGCCTATAAAGATGCTGAAAGACAGGCAGGGAGGGAGTATGTAGTCATCACAAAGAGTAAACCACCTGTTAGGGAAAGACTAAGGTCGTGTAAAGGTTATTTTCTGCAGTGCCTCTTTACGTTTCTATTTTAAGGGTTCACTGACATTCTAGCACAGAAGCTTCTTACAATCACACTGCATTCAAAAAATTCTAAAAGTGAATGTCGTCTCCTTTTCATGAGGAGGAGAAACCTCAAAGTATAGCAATATGGGCCATTTTACAGTTGTCCAAACCATTCACATAGCTCTGATTTGTGACTTCATAAATATGTACTTAATGTATACCTATCCTATAGCTTTATAAAACAACTATCCTACTGGTGTATGAGCAAAGTTTTGCATTTCAAATGAAATTGCTGTCCCATGAGAGCCAGATTAAACACCCAGTTAAGCACTGATTTAAATGTAAAATTAGATTGGATTACCATCATGGCATTCAACTTGATCTGAACTCAGAATGTTTCTGGGCTCATTTATCCTTGCAGAAAATCAGAGTGTTTTGCACCGAGATTAACACTCTGACATGGCAAACAAGCGTGCCATTTAACATCTGAGGAAATAAACTTTAAAGTGAAAGAAACCGAAAGGCATAATTACCCAAGGCAAACTGTTTTGTTCATTCAGTGATTACAGTGCCTTTTAAAAGCTTACAGTCTACCATGGTATAGAACAATCTAAACCTCAGTTGCATTCCTCTGTGAAACTGAGGTACTTGACTTTTTTTCTCCTTTTGACAGACTTTTCTTTTAATACGATGGTAGTTCAAACACGATTTATATCCACTGAGCTACTCAGCACATAGGAGAGAAAACTCACATCATTATGCATTTACCTTTGCATTAGGTTGCAATACACAAATAAGCAAATAGTTAAACGATTTCAAATGGGTATAATTTCTTTCAGGTTCAAGTATCAGTTTGCTTGTTTTGCTGCTGCTAATCACCTCTTAAATAAACAATTGCTTTATCTATGTACTGTGCCTCATTTCACTTTCAAATTATGTGTGTGTTTCACTCCTAACAGCTTATTATGATCTATAATTAACAATTTTGCTGAAAGCAAAGCCTTGCATTGAAAAGAGCCCACATTCTATCTATCTGGGAAACACTCAAAACACAAGGCCTCTGTTTTAATAACAAAACTGACATCTTGAAGTTGTGCATGTGTTCTGGTACTACTGTCTTTTTCACTCAACTTCAATACGTTCATGGATATTCAGTGTATTGAAAGCAACATTTTGGAAGCAAAACTATTAGCAGTTGGAAAATAGATTGACACAGTAACACTGAAGATTCCCACAGGCATGCAGTGATTCCTTGGCACATCTTAGCAGAATCTACACAAACATCAAAAGTGAAAAATGAATAAATGACCATGGACTGAAGACAGAAATGGACATAACAGTATTTAAAACTGAACAAAAAGGCCCCACAGATTCTTAGCAGACTTCAGCAGATTGAAAGGTCTTTCTATGCTGCATTGCCCTAGGGCTGGGTTTCATGCATTAGGGTAAGGTAACCCCTGGGCACCCAAATTGTAGGATGGTTTTGTAGAATACAGAAGTTCTGTGGCAAATTCTTAATATTTTTCTGAATAAGAACATAATTCCTGGGTTTGATATTTATTCATTCTTACACAGTTTTAAAGACTGAAAGGGAAGAGGGGGAAGAGGCAAGGTGGGGAGAAATTTATTTTTAACTATATTATTAAGTCTTTGATCATTTGCATGCCCTGAGTGTGAATAATACCCTTCGCAGCACTGCCACGCAAAAGATTGTGGTTGATATGGGCTGGGTGTTTCTAGCTGATAGTAGAAGAAAAACAGAGCACCAAGAGTACGGAGGTAGCAGCAGAGCTGAAGTTGTGAGATACTTTACAATTTATGCAATTAATTATTCCCCTTATCGTCTGTATCGGAATGAATTGATTGTGAAAAATCATATCTTGACTTGGACAAATAAGAAGGATACAGCTCATATCCCAAATGACTGGGGGCATCCCAGAAGAATGAATTCATTCATTAAATGTTGGAACTTCATGTTTTAATACACATTTGATTTAAGAAAGAAAGAAACAAACAAAAAAAGCATTCAACAATAAAAAAGGTGTTTGGAGGAACTTGCAAAACAACCTATAAATCTTAGAGGAAAAATTCCAAGCTCTTCTGTATAAATCCCTTCCACCTTTTTTTTTTTTCTATTTTTTTTTTTCTGGTTCTTTATGTGCACACACACCAAGTATATATCATACATTCTCCAGGGCAAAAATATTGTTACTTAAATTACATTCATACGATTCCTTGATTAAAAAAAAATCAATTTACCAGATCAATTTTTCTTAAACACGTTCATCATACTCTGGAGCAATGAACCAATCAATAGGGAATGTTTTTCAGACACTTTGCAGCCATCCCAATTTAGTAATTTCTAGAATTTCATATCGACAGGTGATAGGATGCTTTGAAGGATGAATTGATCTGTTAGCCTGTAGTGCTACAAGGCAACACCGCAACAATAAAGATATATCCCCAGAGGGCCAGGGTTTGGAAATCAAACAGGAGATAAGCTGTTACATTATGCATTTGACCCTGGAGCTAATTCAAGAGTGCAAGTTTTCTGGTTGCCTTCAAAGCCACAAAAAGGAAAGAGGGAAGGAGCTGCTACTATGTAATTTTGAAATGATTTTTTTATTGAAGACAGGGACGTTGCATGGCACCATCTAACTGTGTATGTTAGACTCTTGGATCCAAACAAAAATAAACCTGAACCAAATTCAAAAGGTTGCTAAATGATGTTCTGCATCAGTAGGATTCTTGGGTTTAGTCAAAAGTTCCTGACTGAAGCAGGAATGGCACAAGAAATTACACGTAAAGTGGCCAGAGTGAGTAAAAGGATTTCTATCTAACAGTATAGACAGGAAAAATTATTTGCCTTGTAATGATTCTTGAACAGCTGCACTCCATATTTCCACAACCTACCAACTCAGCAGGATATAATATATAAAAACCAGCTACTGGAATCAAGGCTTGATTCATTATGAAGAGGACTCTCAGCTGTGTGCTCAGGTCACATGGTTGGATGCCTTTTGCAGAAACGTGCCGAAGTGCAGAATCCATCCACACTGCCAAAAGGAAAATTTAAGACCTGCATTCATGTCTGCTAATGGCCAAAGATTTGGACTTTATCTGAGTTCAATTAAACCACTGAGCTGGCTACCAGAGTGGAAAAGCATTTGCTCTGCATTTCTGGAAGTCTCAAATTTGGGAAGAAGCAATTAGCAACAAGGTCAGTCCAGAGAAGTTAACAAAAGCATTGACATCCACAGGCGCAGGACCAAGTGCTGCTCTCCAGTACTCAAGTACATACTCCAGTAAGTCAGCTGGAGTTTTCACACCTTAGGGACAGCTGCAAGCACAGCAAATGCTGCACAAAGCACCACTGCTGTCACACATGTAGGCTTCAGATGCTGCCGGTGAGAGCCACCTGCCCCATCTAAACATAACCAGATAGCAATAATGCCTTCTTTTCCCTTTCAGTTCACTGGTTCAAACTCTGCTCAGTTCAGTGTGGCTGTACTGAGTTGGTACGGCCTGTGTAGTGGAATATGTGGACAGTCAGTTATGGCACCAGTAATTTTTTTTTGAGGCAAACTGGGATCTCCTTCTTCCAGATGAGGTAAACATGAAAAGCCCTATACTGTGGAAAACCCTCAGTGATATTAGTATGTAAGTTCAGAATAGTATTAGCTAGGTGATATCTGTTAGGCAATGCAGTCACTAAATACATATCTAAATTAAAACCATGTTTCAAGCAACTTTGTCTTTTAGATCCTCTGAAAACCATGTGTTTCCAAAGTACCTGGGATGCTGGTTGTATCATGTCCTACCCCACCACTTGGACTATGTCCCTCAGTCTACAACTAAAATCTGCAATGAGCCCATTTTAAAGTAATATCTTGCTATCATGAAGTCGATTAAACAAAAACCGCCACCAAAAGCTCCATGCTCAAAGTTTCTTTTATCTCATGTGATACAGTAATAAGAATCATGAAGTCTCTTTTATCACATATTGCATTAAAATATGTAATCAGTTATATGTAATTGTTAAATTTGATTTTTAGGTATAATTCTTTAAATTTATGAGATCACTTCACACTCCCATCTCTGCGTTTAGCTGGGAAGGTGCGTAAAAGAAAAATCTTAATGCTATCAGGAATTTGTCTTTCAAATATGATTTTCAAAGTTGTAAGAGCTGATTTACTACAGCTGGGTATATGATAATCAAGCCCAACTGCAAACAATAAACAACTACCACATGCTAAATAAGTTAATGATATGGACAGAAGCTATCTGTATCCACCTCTGAAGGAGTTAAAATTTAATCTTCTGTAGATTTCCTATAAAAAAGCTCAGTCTTAGCAGCACTATGTTTGAACATTCATGCTACTATAGAATAGGTATGATTGAAAGGAAGACAGAAATTGGCTATTAATATTGCACCTCATTGCTAGGAGTGAAAAGAAAAAATTAACATTTTTTTTCCTTTTGAAATGAGCAACTGCACAGTTGGTACATCAGTGTGGATCATAATGCAAGGAGAAAGTAACAACAGCAAGTGCAGGGCTGGAGGACTTAGTTTCCATTCCTACCTCTTAACTATTTAACCTTTCTCGCCATCTAACTTTAGTAGGGTCATTTTCCACTGCTGCTTACCAGCTCCGACCCACACTGTAAAAGAGTTTTCATATGACATGGGGGACATCTTTAATGTATTTGCTTTTAGTGAAAGAAAATTAGTTCAGCAAACCAGATCATTTTTAGGTCACATTGTTTTTCTCTTAGCTTGTTGTTTCTGAAGTTCTCAACCTCAATGGCTGGGAAAATGCTATTCCTGGTTCTATTTATTCTAATAGCATGGCTGTCTTGTACCCACTTACATCCTGCTACTTGAGTTGAACAGCTTCTAACAAAAGAAAATTATTTCAGTATTTATTACCATAAAGCGCACTCTTAGCCAAGTGAAAGTAAGAAAGAAGCAAAGCATATCTCACTAGTGCTCCAAGTGGCACAAGCACAAAATCATTTATAAAGCCTACCCGACTATTTTTGTAGCTGAGCACAAACTTAAGTATACATCTGATGATCTAAGCTCATAACATAGATGAGGTATGCCAGTTCTGAACCATATCCCGACAAGAACAAGAACTTCTTATTAAAAAACTTCAAATAAAAACTGTGACATTTGTTATAAGGTATGCTTTTTTCCCCACTGTGCGGGGGAGGAGGGCAGGGAGAGAAAAATCACTATGAAATTCCCCCAGTAGGCCTTAGGATACACCAGTTCAACTCTCAGTTTTGCTGCAGCATCTCAGACACGAAACTCTACCATCCCATACCACTGTTGCCCATCTTCAATGCCAGCTCCTTTCAGCAAGGACCATCCTCTTAAAGATTTGTTCAGACCTTAACAGTGCAGGCACAAACTCCAAGGCAACGTGGGGGCAATTAACAGCAGCTACTGATAAAGTTAGGTACACCTACAATAGGGACTATGTTACTGTGGTACATACCAGAGTACCATACTCAGTTTCAAACAGATGCCACAAACTGCAAATAAACTACTAAAGGGCAGTAATTTGAAGAGGTAATTACAAGAAGAAGCAAAGAAAAAACAAAGCAGATTTGGAAGCTATCCTTTATGTCAGAGGCATACCTCACAGGTAAAGAAGGAACGACCTTCAGTTAGGTGAAACCACCTCAGAATACCTCCTACTTGCTAATACCAGCGGATGTTAACAGCCTCCAGCTCACCAAGGCTTCCTGACACACTGAAAGCATCTGAAAGCTGAGCAAGAAACCTCTGGTATCAACTGATCTGCAGAGGTGTCAAGAGACGTGTCCTGCACAGCTACCAGCTGATTTCTTGCCCAGCAGCAAAGCCTCCCCAGCTCAGGCTGTAGCTTATTGCCCCAGCTGCAATGGTTAGGACAACTTCAAAGCAATTTTTTGAGAAGTACACATTGCATATGTGTACACAGTGGATATAAACAAAGCAAATGGGACATCTAAAACAGAACGGCAAGAGCACAGGTTAAGGCTACAGAACAGCCACATCCTCAGGACTAGTGTGCCCTGGGAGCTATTTGGAAAGAGCTGTTTTTCCTGGACTAAAAAAAGTGCTTTGTTCTGGTTTAGCTTTTCCTAGTTTGAATTACCAGTAGCTTCTGAAAATACGCACAGAGCTAAAGGTGGGAATAGTACACCCACAATTCCTTTAAAATGAGGAAGACAGCATTTGCTGTGACAATTTTAGCGGTTCATTCAGTCATAGAGTAACACCAAAAAATGAGGGAGTGTCAAACAGTTCTGATACCCTTAGGTAAGTTTGTATGTATATGTACGTCTGCATTTTTATATATGTGTGTGTGTGTGTGTGGTAGCCTGAGGCTGCCAGAAACTTTGCCTGCTGAATGAATTATAGAACAGGAAGCAGATGGGCTGTGTATATGAAACAACCACTATCTGGCATGATGTGCTGCGCAATTTGGCTGCAAAGATTAAATTGAGCTATTGAATGTTTAATACACTATGCATAACAAATACAGCCAGAGCCACAAACCAGCATAAATTACAGAAT